>WOFM01000609.1:324066-399066 GCA_011428145.1 Ericerus pela
CAATCCGTGCGGCACAGAGCACCGAAGGTAAGTTACAGACGTACGCGTACCCATCTTCTATTAGGCCGTCAATACTCGAGACTGATTGCATTGTACATTAGTCGATCGTAAAGACGACAGGACAGTGGACAATAGACAACAGACAACAGACAGCAGATACGAAGTAAATAATCCAGTTAGTCAACACGTCAGGTGAAAAATACTCTTACACGTTTATAATTCGCAGGAGAAAATAAAAAACTTCAATCCCTGACGGGGTTTGAACACGGTAAACTTCGCGTGCGAGGACACATCGTTACCGCAACGCGATATATCGGTACTTCACTGCTATACTCTGTCCACGATAAGAAGTGCGTGACGTCATAAACCATGTCCACACTTATCTGCTTGAAATACGATATTAGTTTACTCCTCGGAGTTATGCTTTTTGTTGAATGGCCATGTGCATCGATACCTTTTCCCCTCTCCCAAACAACCACAACGTCTATCGTAATTCTGACGTCACGCATTTCTTAGCGTGAACAGAGTACAGTTTCAGATAAAACAAAATTGGAATGTACAGCCACTTCTAACCTGCGCCATTAGCGCTGTTGATTCTAAGATTAAGAGTAATTCTTCAACACAGAAAAAACATACAAAATCAATGTTATTGAAAGCAATTATACAAAAACTAGAAATAGAAGAGAGTTGAAATTTTTAGGAGCTATTTACATGGGTTATCTGAAGATTCCCTGAAATTTTAGCTGAAATCGTTCATTTATTTCTCGCGATATCGCAGAAATTCTATTCATATTCCTCTACTCAACCGAATTCTTATTATTAAAATCACAATCGCAAAATTTGAACAGAATTTCATAAATATCTAAAGAAATAGTTGGATGATTTCATTCAAAATATCAGGGAATCTTCAGATAATCTATGCAGACGTCTCCTTAGAATTTCAACTTTCTACCATTTAGGGTTTTCACGCAATTGTTTTTGAAAGTCTTGATTGGGTAAGTGTGTATTTTTTAAAAGGGTCAAATTTTATTATAACGACTGCCATTCGAAAATCAGTTGACCGATTTCGCTCAAATTCAATACCAAACAAAATAGTCTCCTACTTCCATAAAAATTTCAAGCCAAAATCTTCTAATTTACGGGAGTTATCGTGATGACAACATGATGTGTTTGCAACACTTTGAGAACCTCTTCCTCTAAAACTAGGGGATAAATTTCAAAAATTTCAACAAGAACGTGTAGCCTATGAAACATTGCCCCAAATCACTCGGCGAAAGCTCCACAGACTCCAAAAAAAAAAAAAAAAAAAAAGGAAATATATATATACACATATATTGCGTAGAGAAGAATTTCAGAAAGCTATATATTCGTAATTTACGACTCAGGATCGGCGCTTTTCCACAGGTTACTCTCAGGTACCGTCATTGAACTGAATAAAATAGTTATATTTTACTAAAATACACTAAACAATACATAATTCCAAAATCAACATGTTTGACAAATGAGCCACAAGAGAACGACTACTATTACTTTAGATCACATTTATGAAAAACTATCGATCGTTATCGATGTCCTTAACAAAAATATCGATTCATCGATATTTAATTGCAAAAAACCTATTTTTCCAAGGAAAATACAACTACTGCATTCAGTGCGATTGCAAGACCTGTGGAAAAGCACCGATCCTGAATTGTAGATCACGAATAGGTCACTCAAATTCTTCGGTAAACAATATATATATATATATATATACACGTATATTTCCACTTTTTGGGAGTCTGTGAAGCCTCCTCTGTTTGACCTAAGGCAATGAATCCTGAGATAGTGCTAGAAACTTTCATAGGCTACACATTCGTGTTATAAAATTTTTGAAATTCATCCGCTAGTTTTGGCGAAAGAGGTTCTCAAACTATTGCAAATCCACCACGTAATCATCACGATAACTCCCACAAATTAAAAGATTTTGGATTGAAATTTTCATGACAATAGGAGACTATTAGCGACTTATTTGGTGTTAAATTTGAGTGAAATCGGTCAACTGGTTTTCAAACAGCAACCATTACAAAATCTGACACTTTTGGAAAGTACACACCTCAACTGATACGTGGCGGTGATTGTATTTTGTTTTCTAGTTTTTTCAAAAACTACTGAACCAATAGGCACCAAACTCCCACCAGATCTAGTCACATAAGAGAAATACCTTTCGCAAAAATTTTAGCCTTATCGCTTATATAGTTTTCTCAAAACAATAATTAATATAAAATTTTTTCCAACAATATTTCTTCTCCAGTTTTCTCAGAAACTACTGAGCCAATAGTCACTAAACTTCCATCAGACTTATGCTAATATAAGAACATCTATCGTAAAAATGTCAGCGCAATCCCTTTTGTTATTTTTCAGAATCTCAAAAAAAAACTTCTTAATTAATTTTTTGTTTTTCAGTTTTCTCCAAAACTAATTAACCAAAATAGGCACCAAACTTCTTTCAAACTTGCTATAATATAAGAACTACCTCTTGTGAAAATTTCAGCTCTATACATCTTGTAGTTTTCTCAAAATTGTGAATTCAAAATTTTGAGCGATATTTATATATATATAGCCTAACATATTGTGTTCACTGTTTTGAGAAAACTACTGGTTGAATAGGGCTGAAATTTTTATGAGCGATAGTTTTCATTTTAGAGCAGGTCTGAAAGAAGTTTTTTGCCTACTGGTTAATTAATTTCTGAGAAAACTTGAAAACAAAAAATTCCTGGAAAAGGGAAACTTCTTCTTCCAAGATTCTGAGAAAATAAAAAAAAGATCAGGCTGAAATTTTTCACAATAGACTTTCCATATGGTACAAGTTTCTTAGAAGTTTGATGCACATTAGTTTAGTCGTTTCCAAGATAACTGGAGAAGAAAAATTTCTGAAAAAAATTTTTTTGTTCACAGTTTTGAGAAAACTGTTCAACAGATAGAGCTGAAAATTTTTACAAAAGATAGCTATTGTATTGGAGCAGGTCTGAAGAAAGTTCAAAGCCCATGGGTTTGATAGATCTCGAGAAAGCTAGAAACAAAATATCTCTAGAAAAGAGGTTTTTAGCAATGAAACATCGATAGATCAATTTTTTTGTTAAAGATAACTATCGATAGTTTTTTGTAATTTCTTAACCCGAAACTATCAATTAAATAATAATATGTAATCAATAATAAGTAATAAGTAAAAAGTAATAAATAATAAATAATACATAATATATAATTAATAATAAATAATAAATAATAACTAATAAGTAATAAATAATAACGATATAGATTACTATGGATATTATTTTACAATTTTTTCAAGTAAGCTCACTCACTCTTTCTTTCTCTCTCCATCTCATCTCCATCTCTATCTTTATCTCCAACTGCAAACTGTATTTTCTGGCGAAGCATTGCTCAGCTAGAGGTTTTTTTTCTCTAAATACAAGTTTATAATTCCAAAATATCCACAAAAATTCTTTATTTTCTTCAAAATTTAAAAAATGTCTTCATTTTGACAAAATTTCTAAGATAGCAAAGAAAATTCTAGTCAAGTAGTCAAGTCTATTTAGTTTAGTCTTATGGAGGCTGAGTAATTATACAACGACTTTAATAATTTGCGAAAAGTTACATTATTAGGAGTTTTGAATTGTGTCAAACTTTGACAAAATTTCCAAGTCTAGGCTAACTTTGAAGTTCATCTTAAAGAAAATTTTACCACGTAACTTTTTTGTTCTTACACATATTCCTCTAAGAGTCAATAATTTTGATGAACAAACTCCAAGGGACTATGAAATTTCTTTGTTGCAGCTAGTAGCTGACTACAACAAACAGATTGCTGTAACTGGGCTATAATGGATATGTGACCCTATAAAATAATGCTCATTGCAAATTAATCAGTACCAATCTCAACAATACATAAATGGATATTAATTTTTATTCTGACAGGTCATTAAAATGCAATTATATACAGATTAATCATATATGATAGTTTTTAGACACGCAACAGTGACCACCACTGAAAAAATACTACTATTGGGTGGAAAAAGTGGTTTATTGTAAGAAAGAAATTAAAAAAGCACATGCGAATGTATTTGTTGAAGCTGGTTCTTGGCTTCACTTGGCACTAGAATCTGTTTATAGCAGCCGATAGTTTGCAGTATCCGTATTTGTTGTGTCCAATTCTCCTTAAGGTAGAAAAATGGAGTTTGCCATGACCAGACGTTTTATAAAATGTAGCCGGCATCTTTTTTAGTGATTTCTACTATTTCTGAAAAAATTTTCTACTTTTCAAGAAAATTTTCAAAAAGTTTCACAAATTACAGCAGTCGCCACCTTTTAATTTAAGGAATTTATTGTAATGACAACATGATGAGTTTGCAAAACTTTGAGAACCTCTCCCACCGAAATTGGCGGACGAATTTCAAAAATTTTAACAGGGGTGTGTAGCTTCTAACACTACCACAAGTTTCATTGCCATAGATCAAACAGCGCAGGCTCCAAAAACCCCCAAAAAGTGGAATATTGTGTCCAAATTAACCTGAAAACCAGATTGGGCGGTGAAATGAAAAAATTTGAAAAAAAGGAAAAAAAAACTTTTTTGACATATTATGAAGTGATAAACTGAATACAAATTTAATAATGTACGTTTGTACTAATTATTTTATTACAGTTTATAATATGCAATTTGTACTTAACATAGGGTGAATAAAAAAATAAAATAAAATATCACTAGAACTGATCAAGGTTAAAAAAAAAAAAATTAAAAAGTCAGTAGAGAAACTAAATTTTACTTGTAAAAATAAAATTTTCTGAGATTTTTTGTTCATATTATCAGGAAATGTGTTCAAACTGAGTGGAAAAAAATGCATAGGAAAAGATACATTTGATCTTTTACTAGCAATTCTGGCCCAAATAAAGGGTGGTTAAGATTATCCAGTGGATAGACCAAGTAACTCCAACTGTACCTTACTCCAACAAAATTTTTAAGTCAATGATTTAGCCTACGCTCTATTTCATAGGAAATTTCACAAGGAATATTTTTTATTTGAAATATTTTTTGGAGCATGCTTCATTTCTGAAATATATGCAAAAAACTAAATTTGGGGGGATAAAATGTGCCACTAAAAATTTTCCACAGCCTGTAGGGTGTTGGTGATTCTGTGGCATGTTTCTGACATACCTACAACTGTTAGCACAAAGGAAAGAAAGTGTGCGTCATTTATTTTCAATTTTCAAAACTCATCTCACCAAATACAAACTGTCCAATTATACTTAGAAAGCAGGAGAGAAATGTATTTTTGAATGAAATAAAACCTGCAGCATAGCATTACTTTGTTTGAGAACCCAATTTGCAAATTCAAGCAGAGTTAAAAATTTTAAGATACCGTATTTATGAACCAATTTTCAAACACATCACAGAAAATTTTTTCACATATAAATCGAAGAAAAATGAACGGATGATTAGTATTCAATAAGTCACAAATAAATCTTAGTCTTCTATTTTAAACACTCTATTATTATTATTGTTTTTTTTTTTATTATTATTATTATTATTATTATTATTATTATTATAATTATTATACAAAAATACAAAAAAAAGGTAGCTGGGCTAACTTCACAAAATGGGTTATGCCAGCAAAAGCTTATAAATTAGATTATACTATGAAGTCAATGAAGTGAAGGAAAGTGATAAGGTTTGAGAGGTGAGGGGAGTTGTGGGCAAGAGTAGTGGTTGTTATAGTTGGTAGGTTGTAGTGATTATGAAGGGTGTGAAGAGCTGGACATGTCGTGAGAATGTGAGTGAGTGAGAGAGGTTGAGATTTGCAATATTGACAGTCAGGTGGATGAAGATTAAGTAGATGGAATGAATGAGTTGAGGCACAGTGGCCGATGCGGAGACGAGTGATGGCAATTTGGTGGCGGCGAGAAAATTTAAGAGTGTCAACCCATTCGCTGGTATCCTCTTTTACTGAATGCAGGAAATTGCTAAGTGGAGTATTCTGCCAAAGAGTCTTCCAAAGTTGTAGAGTAGAATTCTTGATGTGCAGCTTGCAGTCAAGTGGAGTCACATGTTTCCAGAGGATGGTGGGTTGGGTTCTGGCTTCTTTGGCCATTTGGTCCACCATATTATTTCCAGCTATGCCACAGTGACTGGGGATCCAAACAAATGTAATGGGAGTAGAAGTACAAAGGCAGGAGAAAAGGATTTGAATTTGTTGGATTAATGGATGAGAGGAATAGATATTCTTGATGGCTAGGAGTGAGGATAGGGAGTCAGTGAGGATTATATAAGATGTATGTGGTGGGTGATGTGATATGAGTTTGAGTGCTATGAGTATTGCAGAAAGTTTAGCTGTAAATATGGATACAAAAGAGGGTAGCCGATGTGAAGAAGAGAAAGCGGTGGAGTAAATGGGAGAGCCAACTGCTGAGGTGTCTTTAGAGCCATCAGTGAAGATATGAAGGGAGGGAGGGAAAGATTCAAGGAGAGATTGAAGTTCAGATTGAATAATATAGGGAGCAATTTGAGTTTTGTCAAAATGGAGTAAGTCTAGAATGATGGGTGGAGGGCAGAATTGCCAAGGTGGTGGATGAGTATAGAGTTTGGGAATTGAGTAGAAAGATTTTTTGCAGAATGCATGGAAGTTAGATGGCCCAAAAAGATCTTCAGATATGTATTTTTGAAGCCTATGTGAACTGGTGAAGAGACGGTGTGTACAAGGCAGATTTGGGGTTGTACATATTGAAGAAAGTAGGTTACCTAGAAGGATTTTTCGACAAATTGATAAAGGGGGTTCTCCTGCTTCAGCTAGAAGGCTGAGTGATGGTGATGTTGGGAAAGCTCCAGTAGCCAGGCGAATTCCTTGGTGATGAATGGGGTCGAGAGCTTGAAGAGTTGTTTTACTGGCAGATTGATAGAGTTGGCTACCATGGTCGAGAAGTGATCAAATTAGTGATCTGTAGAGAGACAGTAAATGTGGTTCAGAGCAGCTATAGGAGTGGTGGTTGAGCATTTTTAGGATAGGAAGTTTCTGGAGACATTTTTTGCGAAGGTAGGGAATATGTTTGGACCAATTGAGTTGAGGATCAAGAAGAATGCCTAAGAACTTAAGTTGAGGAACAAAGTTGATGGGTGTGTTGTGAAGAAAAATGGTGGGAGGAGGTAATTGTTTGCGTTTTCTACAGAACTGCATTCCATATGATTTTTCCACAGAAATTGAAAAACCATGGTTTTGTGTCCATAGGAGAATTGCATCAATAGCTTCTTGGAGAATTTCTTCAGCAAAGCCTAGTCTGGGTGTTTGTAAGGAAATACTAAAATCATCTGCAAATAAGCGAGTTCGGATTGGTGGTGGAACAACTGTAGGAAGATCGTTAATAGCAAGTAGAAATTAGGTAGAACTCAGGACACATCCTTGGGGAAGTCCAGTTTCCATGGGATGTGTTTGTGAGGTGTGTCCTAGGAAGTGTACTGCTAGCTGGTGGTGTGAGAGGAAGCTTTGGATGGTTAAGCCCAAGTTTCCAACAATATGATTCTTCGTATTATTATTGTTGTTGTTATTATTATTATTATTATTATTATTATTATTATTATTATTATTATTATTTATTTATTATTTATTACTTAATATTTATTATTTATTATTTAGTACTTAATATTTATTATTTATTATTTATTACTTAATATTTACTATTTATTATTTGTTATTTATTATTTATTATTTATCATTTGAATCACAGTGGGCCCAAAGAGTGGTTCAATCTAAAAATGTACAGTAAATTTGAACTCAGCATATAATATTAAGGACGAAAAATTGTTGGAAACACTATCACTCCCAGTGTCAGATCTACATCGTGTGCGGATTGTGCAGTCGAAAAGAGTGGAAAATTTTTGAACGTGGAAATTCATTTGCTTTGTTCTTTTCAAAAAATATGACACGAAAATTATGACATTATACATAATGACATATGGGCTATTGGCTATGGGCGTCTATTAAAAATTCAATAAGAGCTGTAGAGGACGCCAATTTGCCACTGATCACTCCAAGAATTGCTAGACGAATTTAGAAGAGATTTTCTAGAAATCATTGTTATTCCAAGGAAAGTTTATAGCCATCGTGGAAGTCTGTAGCTCCCCTAGGAACAGAATTATAAAATTTTACGATCTGTATAAACAAATAATGGACAAAACACTTCTCGAAACGAACAAAAACGATTAAAAGAGAAATGAAAAAAAAACTTCTTCCTCGTGTCTTTTTTCGTTGTCGACTGACTGGTGAGATGGGAATTTTCTCTCTGTTTCATTTTTTTCCATTAGGTCTCATTTGAGGTCACAGAAAAAAGCTCAAGATAATTTTTTCCCATATTATCAGTGAGGCATTGTATAATATATTTTTTGGGGCGCTAAATTCAAATTTAAGGTCCAATTTCGGATTGAATCAACTCTTTGAACTTTCCGGAACACAAGAAGCGAGTGGAAGAAATTAATTCTTTGGTATATTATTGAGAGATACATTACATGGTATATATTTTATTAACAGGTCCAATTTTTGACTGAAACAATCGTTGAAACATTTGGGCAATAAATAAGAGTGAGGGTGGAAGGCAAACACAGATAAATAGACCCTATGAAAATGAAGCTGCGGATAGCAGCGAATAGCTAAATTAATGAAAACTGGGGACTGCGCTCAGCACCGTTTTCTTAACCAGTGTTTATGTAATGAGCATTTTCTAAGGAGCGTTTTCATAACTAGTGATTTCCTCAAATGTTTTCGACAGTTTACTCACAATGCCCAATGCGCCTGAAGCAGTTTCACTTACGAAAATAACGAATTACAAAATATCAGAATAAAAAGCAAATAATTCGCGAACAAAATAATCAATCATAGATCAGATCCTTGACTTAGAAGACTAACACGTTATGTGAGTTCAGTTCGTCAATAATGTTATTCACAGTGGAAAGACAGACATGTGAAGTGAAATTCTCTCCTTCACTACATTTCAGCACCACCTTTTCAACCGATATAGACTGGGAGTTTGTAATGTGTACCACTGTATCCTATACACAATCTGATGAAACATCAGTAGAGGAGATGCTGCTGAAATGCTGTACTTTGAACACTAATTCATACAAAAACCACGAAACCGTGCACTTGACAAAAAAAAATATATATAGAACACTTTCTTATAGATTTTGCAGTGTTATTTCAATTTTGCTTGAAAAACTTTTCGTTCAGAAGAAAATTAAACGAGATAAACGCGAAGAACTACACTGCGTCACCATTTTAACCCCCACCACCTAGAAGTACGCCCGCGTCTCACGCACTGACACTTTTAAGGTGTTGTTAAGAATGGTGTACCCGAGGTACAAGCATAAACCAAATTTAAGCTTTCCAAAAATTAATCATTCCGGGTTTAAATCCTAATTCGCGTGCACTAAATTAATAATGGCAATTACGCATCAATTTAAACCAACAGTATTGGCTGGTCGAGGTTTTCTTGGATGTTCGGCAGGGATCATGTTTTAATGGACCACTTATAAGTTTTTCAAAATGCTTTGTGCGACCGACGAGGAAGACGACGAGTAAAACCATTCTTCTGCATCAAAACGATACCCAGCAGTGCGGAATAAATTTAGAAAAACAATTCGAATTACCGGCTGGCTAGCAACGAGTAGGACGGAGTTGGGACGACGGGCAAAGCGTATCACAGTGTTCAGTCCACAAATACAAAAACGCTGGCTGAGAAGGAAGTCTGAGCAGTGACGCAGTGACCAGACCAGGCCAGAGACGGAGTCTGGGTAAAACCATTTCGTGTATTCGCCATCGTTCGGCCTTCAAAGAAAGAAAACTAGCCCTTGTATGCGGACGAGGAGATTGTAGTCGATAATATCTTCTCGCAGATACGTTACCGAGACCGAAAAAAACGAAGCGAAACTAGCGAAATGAGCATTAGTTTGGCAACGTTGCAACTAAAAAAGTAAACAACGTGCGATGCAGTAGGCAATGACCTTAACGCTCCTACGCCCGCTTCCGATCTTCCGATCTTCCGATTCCAATCCATTCATTTTACACCAAATACCGCGGCGTGCGTCGTCCAGAAAAATTCGCACTCCTTTCTGAACGGCGCAATGTTTTCAAGCAGGCTTTCATTTTTCTAAATTAATTAATGCCTCCGCCCCGACTTTCGAATAGGGCGTATAACTACACCCGTTTGAAATTTCACAGGCCGAAGCAGAAGCAAATACCAAAAATTATAATAACTAACTAGAAAATTAGCAATTAACGTCACCACTTGCCAACGCGGAGGGGCAAATAAAAATGTAAAACGCGTTCTTCACATTTTCTCCGTCAGACGGAAAAAAATGAAAAATACGCTGCGAGAACAAAATAGGGGATGCCACTTTTTTTTTTCTTCTCCTCCGAGTTTTCAATTCAACTTCAATCACAACTCGCAGGACACATTCTTAAGAAATGAATCTGTACTTTTATGCTATCCACTTGAGCTGAGTTCAGTTGAGCATTGGTTTCGGCTGCGATCGTAATACCCGCCCTATAGATTAGGTACGCTTCTTCAATTTTACTCGCTGCTTACTATTTCAACTTTAATTTCAGCGAGTATTTGACGCGGCCACCAAAACGGCTTCGCGATGGCGATCACCGGGTTCGGTTATGAGTGTCTGTGCGAGTGCTCCATGTTGCACTTGGCAGGACATTCTACACTAACGAATGCGTCCATATCGAAAGGGCCAAGTCGACCTAGGCCCTACAGGAATAAAACCGCCGCAACGTCGAATCTCTCAACCCTCCTCCACCATAGTCCGTTTACCGCATAGCGCTATCCATCTTCATCTTCGTGCCCGAGATATCCTCTCACAACGTCGAGCAAGGTATGGCAAAAATCGAAAACCATCTACAATACCCACTGTGTTCCGTGGTAATTTTCGCAGGCGATACTACCATTTGTTGTTGTTTGTTATCGAAAGTTAAACGGAAATATGTCAAGAATACTTGAATCGAATGCGTCCATATCAAAAGGGCCAAGACGACTCTCGGCGAAAAAGTGGTAACGTCTGCTATTCTCAACTGCCGTACACAGTAAAAATAGATTTATTCATATTTCTATACTGATTCTCCATCATTATAAATAGATAATCGAATTTCGGAAGCGAAAATGTTTGCTCGAATCATAAAGGCCAGATTAAGATTATCCTATTTCCCGATCAAAGATACTCTTTAGTTCTCTAGAAGTTTAGGTGGAGAAAGAATTGAAATTTATCTGATCGAATTTTAAAAATTTAGATCTCTTAGTTGACCCATACAACAGAAGTAAAAAATTTAAACGCGATTTAATCTAGTGTTGACGAGCTACACCCAATACAGGTAGAAGATTTTGCTCTATACATATACCATGTTGACACCAACAACAAGACGATTATATGTTTTTAGAATGTTCTCTAAAAATCAACGAAATCGAGCCAAAAATGAAAAATATTTAAAATTATAAAAATGAAAATCTGGCTCAGCTGAAAAATGTACCGTGAAACTTTTAGTACCATCATGTACCTCTCAAATGTCTGTAAAACATTATGTAGAGCATATTATAAGAAACCATCTCCTTCATTGCATCAAATAAACATCAGATGAAAATATTTGATTACAAAACATGAAGAATTTTAGTATATACATACAGAATACTTTCATACCATAGTTTCCTACTTACACTCTCATTTAATTATCAAAAATTATAATAATGGATAAAACATAATTAACTGAAAGTTCATAAAAGAAAATTTGGAGATAATTTAATCGATTTTCAAGAACTAATAGCTTGCATCAATTTCGTGTGCTAATAGATTGCATTCAAACCTGATTTCCCGGTTTTCAAAATTATTACAAATGTTCTTTAAAATTCTCAACTGACAAAATATTATTTATTGCAAGTGCATCAAAGAAATTGAACGTAACTTCATAGATTTCAAGGGCTAATAACTTTCATCCGAACTTGATTTCCCCGGTGTTTTGAAAATTATAATAATGCTCTCTCAAATTCACAACAGACAAAATATTTATTAAAGAGCATTTAAGAAAAGTATATATAAATATATTGATTTCAAACAATTTACTTCCTTCCATAATTATTTTTTCAATTTTGTGAAATTAAAAAATTTTTAAAAGTAATGGTAAAATCTTAATATGAAGAAAATAAAATGACATCCTCAGATTACCTATATACGAATTGCAATCTGTTTCAGATATCGGTAATTCAAATATACACACACCCCACATTATTTCCAAATAATATACGTGCTTTAATTTGTGGACCAAGTGGTTCTGGGAAAACTAAATTAATATTCTCATTGTTAACATTCCCTAATGAGTTGCATTTCAGAAACATATACATCCTCCTAATGTCATTGAATCAAGAAAAATATGTTATTGAAAACGATCGTTGAAAAAGTAAAAGGATTAAAATATAAAATCTGGGCATTTTTCTATTCTAGACACCATCAAAATATGGATATTTTCTACCTGTATCAAACATACACTAATATAAATGAATATTTATTACGAGAAAATTGAAACGTCATTATACTTTTCGCCCAAGATTTAATGAATTTGAAACTCTTATACAATGATCATTTACTTGGAGATTGTTCTTTCAACAAATTCGGAGATATTTCTCAACTCTGTTGGAAAGATAAATTTGGATTACTTACCATTGTAAAAGAAAGTGATATATGTAACGACTTCCTAACAGTGGTGTGAGGTGTATTTGTACACTCACTGATAGGTTGTGTGGCCAATTCCTACATATGTAGGGCAAACACATTTTTGGTTCATGGGTTATACTGCCGAGCCTCTCCTCTCGCCGATTAGCCAGCCACTTTCTCACTCATACTACTGAGATTGCAGACCATGACCATCTCTGTGAAGGATTACACCTCCCAACTGACTTCTTTGAAGACAGCTTACCAGGTAGTGTCAATCCTGCCAAAATTGCACCATTAGTCGAGTGTATTTGAGAAAGCACAAACATTTTTATATGACAAACACACTCCCATGACAATCCTAAGACCTATATTCCAGTTGACTTGCCCATAGGAAAGTATGTATGGTTGCGTGTTGATATACTGTGCAAATCCCTAAACCCGCCATATAACAGATCATACCTTATTATGGAAAGGGCAAACAAGCTGTGTGAGATTGATGCGCATGGTAAATGCAACTGGATCTCCATCAACCATCTCAAACCAGCCTACCTTTCCAACAATAAAGAAAACAGCACCGTTATCGATGACTTTGAGCATGTTGATGATCCCATTGATCTACAGCAGCCAGAAAATTCAATCCCTATAGCTTCACCTAAAAACAACAGCAACTGGCAACCAAACAAGTACAATCAATCAAGAGATTGGATCATAAAATCAATTTCGCCTTCAGATGATCCATTAAACATAAATATGTTTGATCCAAACATTGAGGAATCAATCAGCACTCCCAGGACAAATTTGTCTGAAAAAACAAACACCAGTCCTTTCAAGAATTTGCTGATCAACACTACACTCGATACTGTGCCATTGTCAATGGAATGCGACGATAATGTATACCCGTTAATGATCACATACTAACTGAGTTGTTTACTGACACCAACTTGAATTCACAAACAACAAATTTTGAGGAGCATAGTAGAGAAAAGATCACTTCATCAGACAAAAACAAACTCTCCTCCCCTTCTTCTGAACAAAAAACAACATGGACAACCTGCAATTAGCTTACTCTTTGTTTGTGTTTACAAAAAGAAAGACAGTATAATCTATGTAAGAGGTAAGTACAATTTGTACTTTGATACTCACCGCTGCCTTAACCTGCTCGAACCATATAAGCACAGTTGGAAGTAAACACTCTTCAGGACAGCTAGGACTGTTGATCAAGTTGAAGCCTTCGTACAAAACTCACATCTGCTCATCAATATTTATCACCTTTGGAATATGCAATCGTAAATCTTGAAAAACATATTTTTGAAGAAAAATCTTCAATCAACAATCCATCGGAGGCTGAGGAAGAACTTCTCCTTTGCCCTGATCCATTGCTTGCAAACCACAGCAATCTCTCCTCTCATTCTTCCTAAGCATCCACTATCTCTCCTTTATCCAATTCCTTACCTCCTTCTTCTACTCCAGCTTCCTTGATTGATTTTGATTCATTGTTGAATCTCAAAGATAGCTCTCTCCCCCAGTATCTAGATGTTTTCATCATGGATGCTATTTGTGAGGCACTATCTGCAAGTAACAGCTCGTTGCAGGTTGCTGAAACTATAGTAACAGCCTCGTTACCTAATACCATAGTGTCAACAACCACAACAACGCTATCATTGGTCTCAAGCACTCCCAAAACTGTAAAAGCTTTGATTCAAGTGGAGGAAAAACCCATCTTAGCAAGCAAATCTATCTCTGCCAAGTCAGGGCAGACCCTGGTCATGGTTGTGGTGTTGCTCCTTCCATGTTCCCAGATGGTCCTTGGACCTATTTGAGACCACAGATGTTCCACTTTCCGGCTCAACCAGAAATTGCTTCACTGTTGATAGAGGCCCCAGACATGCTGAACTTTAGCCTTGCACAATGTCTTTGGCCACTTGTACTAGTGCAATGATTAGAGCTCATCAACTGCCGGTGATCAGTCATAAATTCTTGGATACTGAGAAACCAACCCCTCCACATCTTGCACAGTTGATTGGTTCTTTCACTGCCTGGACAACTTGGTGTGGAACTCGCTCAATGGCTAAGGTTCCACGGTGATTAAAACCAAACTGGAGATTACCTCAACGTCGACAGTTGTCAACCAAATGTGAAGCATACTTCTAGATCGGGTGTGGTTGCAACAACTCATCTACAGCCAAGCCGAGTATTCACTCGCAACACCCTATAATGGAATGGACTAACCTTGCTTCAAAAATCTAAAAATTTTTGGCCATAAACAAATTTACATCGCCTACAAAGTTCTCTTGATAATAAAATTGAATCACCTAATTCTGAACAACCTATATTTTGTACTTTTAGAGAAGCCCGCCTATGAAAAAGTACTAACAAAATTACCCATCCATTTCAATTCAACCATGAATCAACATGCCTATGCGCAACATAGTCCAGTTGAAAAATATAGAAGCAAAAGTGTTCCGAGAATGGAAGACTCATTTGAAGTTATCGCTTAGAAATCACCTAATCAAAATGAGTCAAGAGAATAAAAGAAATTATTTGTCACCTTATTCTCCCATTATTCATCCACAAATGAATACTCTTTCGAATATTCAGACAACAAACTATAATGACCAAAACATCCTAATCAAAACATTCTTCAGTGTCTCAGAACGTCATGTCTTTTAAGGCATAAAAGACTTCAAATAAACCCCTCCGTTTCACCATATGTTTTATTACCAAAAAATTTTGCATTCGCACTCTTAATGTTCATTCAATCTGAACAAATAAAATTCAATACAAAAATCTAAGCGATTTCTGATGAATAAAATTCTCCTAAATTCGTCTTTATATCAGAAATTTCATATTGTCTGCGACAAAAACTCAATACTCTGCCTACAAAATTACGTACCACCTACTTTAATTTATTTCCAATTCTTTATCTCTTATGTTATTACATTAATAAATACTTGTTTATTCACCTAAAAAATTCTTTCGGCTATCTATTTCTTGGACTTCGACAAACAACTACCTAAAGACCTCCGACTTTCTAAACATTTCTCAGCCGAACCACCTAAGTTCTGGAATTCAACTTCCAAAATGAGATGACTACCACCTAAATTTTGAAAAAACTAATTTCGAAACGATAAACTTTTCAAGTCTGACCACCTAATTGTTACTTCCGAAACGTGCAATATTCTACCACCCACTACCTATACTCGAATATGCAAAAATAAACCACTAGTACTCGAATAATAGAACTCCCTAAGTCTGACCACCTAACTTCCTAATTGGATAAAAAACTACTTTAGTCCAATTACCCACTTGCTACACCGGATAATTGGTGAGTAATGCTTCCTACTACTGAAACTACTTAGATGGCTCAAACTTTTTTCCACCCTCATTATCCTGACACGATATATTGTGCGTAAACACAATATTAATTGGGGAAATACGAGTGAGTCAACTGCAGTTGACACACTTGGAAAAACCCAAGTTCCCCGACGTCTTAAGACGATCGACTCGTACACCCCGAACACTTCTTTGCCGATAACCGAAGGAGTAACAACTCCGATTTACCTACTTTCCAGTTTCCATGAGTCCACACAGTTTCATGTGTTTTCTCTACATGATGTGTTACAGACATATGAAAGGAACATAATGGTGCTAAAATCATCACTGCGTATTTTTCAACTTTCATTTTTAAAATTTTAAACGTTTTTTCCTTTCCCGATCGATTTTATTTTGAAAAGAATATTTTAAAAACGTATAATCTTAATGTTGTCGAATCCAACATCCTAGTGTACAATATAAATTTTTCTAACTCTGCTGAGTATAGCACCGTCGACCCTAGGTTAAAAATTCTGAATACTGCCCCTACATTTTCCCAAAAATTACTCAAAATAATTCAAACAGAGTTCAGTGAAACGTTAACATAAGATAGGTTTTACACGATACAAGAATCCGTTGAAACCGGAAATCTGAATCTGAAACTACTAATTTGTTTTAAAACTGGACTCAATTTTTTGTTTGTAAACTGAACGAGACCAACTTCCCGAAATGAAGTGAAGAATAAATCACTAAGGTTGATTGAAAATTACTCAGTTCCACGCATTGGAAAAGAAATGAAAAATAAACCAATTTTCACTTTAACTGATAAGTAGTGATGGATGAAAATGTTTGAGTGAACAAACAAATATCTCGATTAAAGGATATCTGTATTCATCGACATATTTGAAACAAACGAAACGTTAATATATGTTACAAAATTATTTCCTGACGCAATGCTTTCATAACTATCAAGTTACTTCCTTCTATAAACGAATTAGATAATGCTTCTTTAGGTCAGCCAGAATAGCAACTTTCCGCCAAATACTGCACGACTTTTCATCCCATGCCCGCACCGCCAGACTTAATGCTAATTAAAATACATTTTTCGATGTAATTTCAAAACATTTCCATAAGAAATAACAAAACAAAATAATGGCGATGAAATAAAATTCAATGATGTAGTGACATGATGAATTAAATTTGTAATAATGAAAATGATAATTGTTTTCCGCTACACTTTCCACAAAATTTAACTTCCGTTAAATCATCATGATATTTAAACGCCAGAATACGATCGAACAAACCAAAAAAGGCCCAAAATCTCAGAAAAAAAGGAAAATGAAAACAATCGTATAAAAAACTGAAGAAGAGAAATTGGATCAAATTTCTATTTCGCATACGGACTTCGAACGGACTATAGAGAGCCGAAGACGCAAAAAATCGCTACAAGGTCAAATTCAATTAAAATTCAGAACTTCTTCGATTCAATTTATCCAATATTCAGTGACACGAGGGGCTTTGGATACTAGAAGAAACATAAATAGCCTACAATAGAGCCCCAGAACTCTTGAACGACAAAAATCCTTTCAGTCGAATATTTTTTTGCAATTGTTATTTTTGAATCAAATAAATTTAATGAAAATGAATATTTAAATATGTTTTTATACGTGTAAAATACCTCCCATCAAAGTCCGATTACACGACGAGTGTCAAAAAAAAAAAAGCTACTTCGATGTTGTAATAGGATTTTTGCTTCACAAGTGATGCGGTTCGATTAATCGATTTTACCGTTTTTTACACCAACTTGCAAACCTAATTTTTTCAACACGTTAATTATAAGGTAGAAAATAGAAAACGTTTCTTCTGCAACAGACAAGTAGAATTTTCCTCATCTATGATAATCGATTAATCTATCAATTTTGCAAAAATAAATCGATTAGCATAAACTCGATTGACTGATTAATCGAGGTAATCGAGTAGTGCGCATCAGTAGCTTCACAGATGAAAAACAAAACATAGAACTGGCTGAAGAAAAAGGAGGAAACGAAGAAGAAGAAGAAGAAGAATAAGACAAGATTTGAGAACGGCTATGTTGGAGTGTCAGTCTAAATATTGCTGACATGTTCAAGTTGCACTGGTCAAGTTAAGTTGTTGAAATCAAGAGTTAAAAGCTCTTAAATATATTGTACTGGACCAGTAAAGAACGATGACGGCGCTGAATAATCCGCACACATACGTACGCACGCGCACTCGTACACTCGCACGCACACGCACACAACCGAAACCCAAAACAGAAGTGTGCTTGGTAATTTGTACAAGAACTGCTTCGCATCTGTAACTGCACAATTAATCTGAAACAACAGTTAGAAAAGGCAAACTCGAAACGCTATACTGATCTGAGATCAGGATCGAAAAATTCACCCGACACTTCAATTCTAACGCTCTTGTTTTTCAGAGAGAATAATTTAAATAAGGGGAACGTTTTCACGATGTCAGCTGACAAAATCAAGTCCATGGTAAGAAAGATTTCAGTTCTTCGTCCCCCCTTTTTTCTATCTCTCTCGCTTTTTTTGCTTCAAAATTATTTTCAATTTTTCTAAAATGAAAATAAGACTAAAGGCACAGGGAGTTAAAAGAACCTTGCGTGATTTTGAATAACAAATTTACAGACACGGAACCAAACTGGTACCTCTATCGACGGCAGTATGGTAAACGAATACAATTTTCAATTAAAGTCAAATTAGTGGCCCAAATACTCTGAACACATCTGAGAAATGAGAACTGGTGAGTTGTAAGCAGCACATTAATTAACGAGGAGAATAAATAAGGAAGACTTACCTGCGACCTCTGTTGCAGATCAATGGGTTGTTGCATGATAGCCATCTGCGGCGGAGGTGGATGAGGCTGTGGTAATTGAGGGGGTGGAGGTCCAGTCCCAGGGAACATTCTGGTTGGGCCGTTCAGTTGGGCTTCGTACAATAATTGTTGGTGATCACCTCTTGCCTACAAAACAGAAAAAAAAAAAACTGAAAAAATAATGAAAGAATTGCAGCTACGATTACAGATATCATTAAGTGTTTTTTACAACAGTCATCTTACGTTAAACTGTGGTATTTTACACCGCGGAGGAGCTTACTTCAGCGCAAAATTTTCCAATATCATTCATTTCACAATATTCAGCAAATTCGATCAAATTTTTAAAAACCCGTTCTTCTTTCCTTCCAATCACGGTAAGTAATTTCCCTCTCGCTCCCCATTACTTTTTTTCCAAACAAAGTTCGTCATCTTCATATCGGTAAAATAGTTTTTTGCACCACATGCTTGAAAAGAAGAACTATCATTTCTACATAATTTTCCGAGTTCAAAGGATAACATTTTCAACTTGATTCTAAAAAGTTGAAAAAAAAAGTCACCGTTAACGCACTGGGATATTAATGTGATTATTTGTGCTTCATAATGTTCACATTAACGCCCAACTTTTCATAGTGTTGTATGGAGAACTCAAGTCAACGAAAAGAAAAAAAAAATTTTAAAGTGAATAGTTTTCTTGTTTTTGAAAATTTCAATTTTCTGAGTATGTGGAGCAAGAAATAGTATACGAAACAACAATCGTCAAGTGACTGATAAAAACTCATGTGATTGCAGCACTCACCTGGCTCGTGCTGCATTCTCAACTGGTTAGTAATCGCTAACTTTACTCTCTCATAGCGTAATATACAATTTAATCCTTTTAAATGAAGGACAAAAAAAGAGAGTCAAGCGAGATGGAAAGAATCTATCATGGGACATTTCATTCGTATCTTTTTGGTAGGTACGTTAGCTACTGCAACTCAATATTTTTAAATATACTGGCAATAATTTCAACCAAATGTTAAAATAGAAAATGCAAGAAAAATTTTATTCATCCAACCAGTCAATAACATAATGGAAAAAACTGATGCAGCAAGCATCGCAAAAACTAGTAGGTTTTCAAACAAGTACTGGTAAGCATCAAATCATCATAGATTTAATAATTTTGTCAGTCACAATCAAAATTGGTAGTATTAATTTCTGACTTACTGACCCCCAAACAATGAATGGTGAAGCCAACTGCAACCATGTTACAATAATGATTGTGGAATACCTTGTGAAAGAAGTATTCTCACAAGAAGGTAATTAACAGATTATTTGCATGTTCAACCACTTCATGTGTACAACATATGAGCAATTTTAGACCAGTTTGGGCAGTTTATATAGGGGCTCTTGACACGCATACAAACACACATATGTAGCAAATACGTACATCTGTGTATAAGGGAAGTGCGTTGTTTCTTATCTTGATCAGGAACAACGGACAGATTCATGTACCAAATTGTAATTGTATGATTAATCAGTTTGGTTTTTGTACATTACTTGATATTACTTGCAAGTAATTACATTAGAAATTTGTATCGTTTTACATCATAAAGACAAATAATAAGCCAGCCTTTTGGCGGGGACTTTCATTGAGGGGTGCAAGCCCCTAAAACCTCATACGAGTCAAGTCCTCACAGCTACTTTTATGCCGCAAAAATGAAAGATACAAGTGACTGAGGGGACTTTCCAAGTCAAAAGTTTAGTGGTGTCTTTTCTGGTTAGCCTCCCACTTTGCGAGGGACCTACCAACTGCAACCCCAATGCACTTATACAATTGTTTTTGTGCATCCAAGAAGGTGTGGTAGTTATTGCGGCTCTACTCACTCCTACATATAGGTGGTCTGTTGAATTTTTTCAGGGCATAAAGATGGGAGTGAGAGTGCGGAGTGTTTGGGAGTTCTGAAATTGGGTTTAAGGTGTAGAGAGGAATTATACAGTTCCCCTGTGCTTGAAACACAAGTGAAGGAATAGGAGCTGGAGGAAGAGTAGGGATCTCATTGGTGAACAAGAATAGTGCTCGCTCTCTCAGCATCTTCTTGACAGTCCCCGGCTTTAAGATTGCCAAAATCAAAGCCCCTTTTTTGGGTGATTTTGGGGGGCACAACAAGAGGTGGTAAGGGAGATGACATGTGTTTCAGTATATCTGAAACAGGGGGTGCTACGTCCATTAACAGCTTGTCTTAGATTCAAGCCAATTCCTGTTTGTGCTCTAAAAGGAACTGAGATCTCATGTTCTCAATGAATTTTAGATCACGTTGTTTTTGTTTTAAAATGACAGGCAAGCTTGTTGCAATTGATAACATTTTTTAGAGGATTTGGAAAGAACAAAGAGAAAAAATAAACGCACGTACAATTATTTGCATGAAAAATACGAAAAAAAATAAAGGTGAAAATTCCGTCAAGTCCAAGTCTTTTGACAACACTAGAACAGTGAATGAACTTTTGTGAGACTTCTAATATCAATCACACTGCCAGTCACCTTATCTTTTACATTTTCCATTTGTTGAGGGGATAGCATTTTAAATTCTCTTGCTAATGAAACCTTTCCAGATCTGATAGGTTCATTTTTGGCTAATTCATGAAAAAGACGATGTTGCAAATTTTATTTACTATAACAAAGAGTATTCAGTTATATTTATAACATCATCGAGAAATAGAATGTTGTGGTTGTCTTTATTTATCAACATTTCTCATTGTGTTTGTGGAAGCAATGAAACTCACATGTATTTGTTTATTCCTGACTTCTTTTTTTTGTTACTATCTTTCATTATGAACGTACTTTGCAGTAATTTTTGTTTTCAATCTTTTTTAGCGGGTTTGACTTTTCAATGGTATTACGTATCGAGAGTATTTTTGCTTATTTCCTTCTCAACATGCGCTCAGATGTACAACTTGAATGCATATTTTTCAGCTTTTTACTTCCTAAGGACCTGCCTCTTTTTTGAGGACAATAATGGGGTTTCAGGGTTACATAATTTTGTTATGACATTGTCAAAAAATTTGACTGATTTTGTTTTGTGAATTTTCTGTTTGTGATTTATTTGTTTCACTTTTTGATCAATTCTTCCTCTACTTTTTGTGATTGTATATTTTAAGATGAATCTGTCTGATTTTCTATGTTATTTTTTTGCCTCTCCTGTTGCAAAATTTTATTGTCATCGTTTATCAAAAAAGAAGGCTTCAATCTATCGACTAAAACTATTCATTTTTCAGTTGCAGTGAGTATCACAAAGTTATTGTTATTACATGATACTACTTCATAAGAACTGGCGTATGGTTTTTCCAGAGCAAATCTTATTTTTTCACCTTGAACAAATACATGAGATGTAGTGGCCAGAAGTTTTGAAACATAAATCTTGGGCTGGCCATGTTGAGCTGCCTATTTGAGAAAATTATTGGCATAATTTCTTATATTTTGTACCATTATTTTGGGGCTAACTTCTATTGATTCTGTGAAGAAGTCACCTGGTAGGTATAGCTCTTCACCAAATGCTAATTGCACACCCTCCCATATTATGTGGTGATAGTATTCCCATGCTGCTCTGAGTTTGTCAGGTAATAACCTTCTAGCTCTAGCATGGAAAGGAAGTCCTTTTGTTTCTATATAATGAACTGTGTCATGTTTATAGGTTCGATGCCTAAAACTGATGGTAGAGTGACTCCAGGAAAGTCGAATAAAATCTATAGAAACTGTTTTTCAACTTCAGTGCAACTGAATATATTTGTGTCCAGTTTGTAAACTATCTTTTTGCCTTCCACTCAAATTTTTGTTTCAATATTGATCAATTTACCATTTCTAAGGTCAATGATCAGGCCAAAATTTGCAAGAAAATTTTTACCTACGATCAGATTTGAAACATCCACAACCATGAAGGACCATTTCATGTCTCTTCCAAGTCCAATGTTTACTTTGCTAGTCTCAAGTCTGTAGGCTAGAAGGTTTCAACTATTCGGAATACTGAGGTAGCATTTTGGAGGATGTACTTTTTGATTCTTATTTACTGACAATATGCTAAGGTCTGCACATGAGTCTATCAAGTACCTTTTCCTGTTCATCCTGTCCTTTAAGAACAGGCAGGATGAGTATTTTTCTGAGGGGTCTTCGGCTGCATAGATAGCCCCTTGTTCTAGTTTGACCCATCTGATTTTTTATAAGATTTGCACCACCATTTACAATGGTTGTTTCATTTGGTGGCTTCTGCACCATACCTGTTGTGAAAAAAACAGCTCTTTTCGGCCCATTCTTGAGACTGGGTGCTGGGAGATGATGTTCTAGTGGGAATAGAACTCTGACCCCTTTATTGGATGTTCTTTTTATAATATTTAGACCTGGATTGTCTAGTTATTATTGCTGTTTCTACATTTGGAATGTGGATGCCAGTTGCCATTTTTTTTATTTGAATTTTGGCTTTTGTTTCTTTTCTAGACTTCTGTTGTCAGCTAAGCTGTTTGAGCTTGAAGCATATCAATTTCCCCAGTCTCTGCAGACACTGCACTTACAAAAGGTTTTGACCTCGTGTATTCAAGTGCAGATGCAAAAAAATCCAAATCTGCCCAAATGTTCATTGTGGTAGATCTTAGCTGTCTGCTCCCTCCTGTAGATGTATAAATTGGTGGATTAGTTGGTTGGTTCTCAACTCGCACTGTTGTAGGAGCCATCTCAGATTTTTGTTGGCTGAGTTTACTCACTTTTCTTTCAGAATTTGAATTCTCACCAAGTGAAAACACTAAATTCTGTTTTTGTACGTCAGGTGTTTTTGGGTCAGAATGTTGGCTAATAGTTTGATTACTTTTTAATGTTTTCACTGCTGATTCTTCTTGATTTATAGCAGCTCCCAGACGTATGAGTTCTCAGTGTTTGGTTGTTTTCTCCAACTCTGAAAATTTCTCAGTTTGTCTGTACAAAGTTGGAGGGGTTGGTGGGTAAGGCCAACCTTCTTTCTCCACATCTAATGCCCTTTCATTTCCAGTTGTATTTACTAAAAAAGGGGTGCATAAATTCCCACTTCAGCATACTCTACTTTGACAACCATTGATCTTGCAAAAAAAATTTATATTTGCCTAGCAAGCAAGAATATTGCCAGCACACTACACCAAATTTTTGAAATGTTGCACCATGCCTCTAGACATCCACGACATAAACCAAAATCACATCAGGATCACCACCATGGAATACCTTATGAGAGAAGTATTCACACAAGAAAGTAATCAACAGATTATTTGCATGTCCCACCACTGCATATGTACAACATACGGGAGAGCCAAACCCTTGACACAAACACTGGAAATTTTAGGGTCATTATTTGTGGTTTATATTGGGGCTCTCTACACACACACAAACACACATATATAGCAAATATGTATGTCTATGTATAAGGGAAGTGCATTGTTTCATATTTGAATAAGGTTCATATACTGAATCGTGACATCATCATAATTGTATGATTAGTCACAGTTTGGTTTTTGTATATTACTTACAATTACTTACAAGTAATTACATTTAAACTTTTGTGTGGTTTTATGTCACAAACACAAATAATAAGCCAGCATTTCAGCAGCGACTGTCACTGAGAGGTGTGAGCCCTTAAAACCTCACACAAGTCAAGTCCCCACAATGATAAATAAACTTTCAATTAAAATTTCGAGTCAATTTCCAGAAAATTACAAATTTTAAAGTTATCGAACTCCCGATAAAAGAACTTTGGGGAATATACCAGATGTACAGATTGGTCAATCTAAACAAAATTCAATACATCCAGTCCTTATCTGACAAAAAAAAAGTACCAAATTTCATGATCATCAGACATTTAATAGAAAATTGATACAATATATTAAAAACACTTGAGAGTACCCAATGCTACTGCGCAGCAATAATTCACACAGATTTACATAAATATATTGAAATTAGCAACTAACCACATGAATTATTATTACGAAGAAAGAAAAATGATTTTAAGTTAGACTCAAATATATAATTAGCCAACAATATCTGTGAAACTGATCACGTGATAAGCATTACAGACAAGTAGCTTTTATTATAAACATAAATACAATATATACAAGGATTGATCAGTTCATCACGCAGAATAGGAAAATCTCATTTTCTGTATGTTAATATGACTCAGCAGGCTCCATACATGTATTTTTCACTAAAGTGAGTCATCTTAATATGCAGAATGTGAGTAGGTGCAATTTAGTTTTTTTTAGTTTGCTCTAAAATGGCTAGAGTTACTAGAAAAATAGTAAAATAAAGAAATATTTTTCATGAAATTTTCTACAGAAATGACTTCAACCAAAATTTATCTTAGTGGCATAGTTAAGGTGCCACAGGCCTGCAATAGTTAACTGTGATCTGTTACAAAACACTACGTATCTATTCTTGAAATTCCATATTTTTTGTAGCACCTTAACTATGCCACTGAGATAAATTTTAGTTGAAATATGTTTTACATAAAATTTTATGAGAAATATTACTTTACTTCACTATTTTCCTCATAACTCCACTCTTTGTGGAGCAAACTGAAAAAAACTAAATCGCACCTACTAACAACATGCAGCATGTTAAAATGACTCTGTAATGAAAAT
Organism: Ericerus pela; assembly: GCA_011428145.1. Lineage (NCBI taxonomy): Eukaryota > Metazoa > Arthropoda > Insecta > Hemiptera > Coccidae > Ericerus > Ericerus pela. Next base: position 349,577 of record WOFM01000609.1, read on the forward strand.
ACATGTATGGAGCCTGCTGAGTCATATTAACATGCAGCAAATCAGATTTTCCTATCATGCATGATATACTGACTAACCTACTAATCTTGCATAATTATGCAGTTACGTACCAAGTCCAAAATTGTACAATCCTAAGATGGTAAAGCAAAGCCATTTTTTACAATCTTAAGATGGAACAAGTTTTCTTATAGGGGAGACCAGGGTACCATTGAACACTTTTTTCCTTTTTGTCTCTGATTCAAGCTAGAATTGAGTTAAAAATCTGGGATTAATAAATCTGAAAAGAACAAACCTTCATCTACAAAACAAAATCAAAATAAGTAATTAACATGTGATAGTTTTTTTCTAATTCCATCTTAAAGAGAATAACCTTTTTTGTTCCTTCATACACAATCTTAGTGTATCATAGAACTAAGGGTTGTGTACACCATGGTATATGTTAAATCCCATAAAAAAAAATAATTTTTAAACCAAAAAATTAATTTATTTTATCTAATACAATAAGAAGTGTACTGCATCTTAAAAGTAATTATACTTGGAAAACAGGTGGTATGTACTATTTTAATTGTAATAATATAATTATTTAAATAAAAATTAATTATTTTACAATTGTGACATTTTCCTCATAAATTTGCTAATTTAAGACATCTTTCACAGTATTCTAAACTTTCTCAAGATCTAATGTTTCATGTTTTTGGGCAGTTTTATAATTAGGAAAATTATTTGAAAAAAATTAGAAGGTACTTTTAGCATGTTCCATAATACACCAGAAAATTTACACCGTGATGCACTCAGTTCACCTTTTTACTAGAAATTTGCATTATATTTAATCTAAGTTTTTTTGAGTATTGGTAACTGTAACAGCCAAAAAAGGTGTTAAAGTACCTATTTAGAACCACTTTCAGTGTTACACCATACGAAGGAATAATATTAAAATATTCCTTGATTATTTAAAGTATTGAGTTTAGTTGTCCACAGACTATTGTAGACATTAACTTTATATGAGACTAAAATATATAAAACACAATTATTATTTCAAACACTTTACTTTGAATTTAAATCATTTAACACATAAAATCAAATATTGGGATAAGTAAGTACATGTAATACTTTAGAACATATAAAGAATTAAACTGAATTAACTGACCATCGAATGTATCGTTGCCAGGGTTTATATACCTGTTCAGGGTACATGGTGTACGTGACTGGATATGATGAATAGACCAAGTGAAGTAGGGATTGTTACAATAGGGATTTGCTGATTCGCAATAATACTGAGGGACAGGTGTTTTTAGGTTGCTAACAGTGGCGATGGGATTTCACTATTCATGATGTTTCAGATGGGTAAATTGTATATTGCTAATGAAAAGTAGAATGGGATGTTTTGGTTAACATCAAGTACCTGTAATTTTGGTATTTGAAACAGTGTTAACAAATATTGTTCGTCATAATTAAAAATAGACGAAAATATACTTTACAGTAACTCTGAATAATCAATTACTTACTACTAAACATCTTTGAAACACACCTAAAAATTTGAATGCTCAACTTCTCTTTCATTGGTCTCATTTTTTGCAAGTTATCAAAATTTTACTTTAGTATAATTTTGATAAATATTGCAATAATTTTTGAATAACAAACTGGATAACGATAATAAACAGATGATATACCAGGTGTATGATGCATAATACTACAGGACCAGTTTGTCCAAAAATTTAAGGAATTCAGTTTCACCCAAGAAACACTTGTTCCATGGTACCCTGGTTCCTCCTACTATCCTAGGATAACACAGATATTTTAAACGAAGTTGTATTTTTTATCAACTTTATATAAGATTAGTTGTATCAAATCCGAATTAATCACAATAAATTGGATTTTTTCAAGAATTCATTTATATCACTACACACATCTCCATATCAAATTAAAACTGTTTCTTTGATTACAGCATCACACCCCTCCCACTTGACAGATTCTCACAAAATTATTTCTTCGTGTAACTGCACAACTATAGATGATTTCTATCAAGTTCCATTTTGAAATTCTATTCTTGGAGCTGTAATTGGGTTTGTAAGTTTCAGTTTTGAATATGTTATTTTCAAATTTAGTTATCAGTTCTATTTGATAATTTTTATGCTGAAACTATTTCAGAGAAGTAAAAACTCTAAATCACTAAAGGCTTTAACTAAGTTCAAAAGTTTTCATCAAGAGTTTTTGTTCTCAACTTGTTCTATTTGAAAGTTACTCCTCAGTTCCACTTTTTATAGTTTTAGTGTCAGTTCTGAAAAAAGAAAACTTAAAACTTAATAGTTAAACTTCCGCACCATTATCAATCAAAAATTAATACAGCTCAATTTAGTAGACAAAAGGAGATAAAGTGATATGCATTTCTACCATTTTGCTTTGCATTTTGTAGATATACAACCACTAATACATCAATGTATGAGTGGTTACATATGGGCAAGTGGCAAGGCAAAAACTGATATTTTTTATAACATACAGCACAAATTATTAAAACAAACACCAGCTGCAACAAACAAATTAATAGTCCCGCCCGACTCCATTGGTTTTTTCCCACATAAAAATCGTAGACAACCAAACTGGTTACAACAAATTATCAACCGTAGTCTGTTCAGAATAAGAAGCAGATCCATTACCCACAATACACAGAGTATCAGTAGTGTGAGAAGTGGGTGAAAAGGGAAAATTCTCTCTCACTGAATGACATGACGCAATTACAGAATGCACCAACAAATGATTTCTGATTGGAGCACTTCATCTTAATCATTGTCAATTAGCAACAGCACCTCAGCCCAACTGGTGCTTATTATTCTGAATGGACTATACAACGAACAGATTTCAAGCTAAATAAATAATTTTGAACTTGCTACAACAAACTACCATTTTTTTATGTATTAAAATTGATATGATATCAGAACTCTTCAGTGACTGTAGGTTCATTTTTTGTCTCATGACACCACCAGGTAACTTTTGTCACTATTAGCTGAAATTAATACATATACAATCATCTAATATATAGAGACAAGTTGCCATTTTCTGTCCTGAATGTTCTCTTAATATACTGAACAAAATTTTTCAAAACCTGTACCACATATGAAGAACATCCTACACAGTTGGTTTATAAACCTCAAAAAGTAAAATACGTTCAGTCAAACTGATGAAATTAAGGTTTAAAGTTGTCTTGCATAAGTGTCTATGTGTGAGTGCATGTGTGAAAGTAATCTTAACATTAGTGTCTGCGTGGGAGTGATATTGAAAATTACTTATCAAATGAATAAGTACAAATACATTGGCAAATATATTTGTAAGGACATATCTTTTGAAGAAATAATATGGTTACAAAACTGAAATTTTCTTGAATTACAGAATGGTTTCTTACTCAATCAAGAAAACTTAAAAAATAAGTCAGATATTTGGTGATATTTTGTGGTATTATTGTCTAACCCGTCTGTTAGATGGGTACTTCAGCTAGTTATATAATAAACCTACAAACCGATTTTTCAAGACAAAATTCAACGAAAATTATCAACACAAAATTCAACAAAAATTATTCAGACAAAATTCAAAGAGCATACGCCAACTGCAAATGTTTCATTGTTTCATTTGTAATAATGAATTGGTCAGTGTTTTGTCAGGCCAGTACAAGTCAAAGCACCGCAAAACACAGCAAAGTAGTGCTTCAGGGCTTGTATATATATACATACAAAATTCTATGAATCATAGTATAGACAGGTTACAATTTTTATCTGATAATCTTGAAATTTGGTATACTTATTCGAATCTAGATAAGGATATGCCTACTATCTTTGGTCCAGATTAGTTGGATGGTACATACAACACATCCTATTATATTGCATTTTAGGGCACACCTATTGAGGAATACCTTACATCATTGAAGATATTCCAACAATAGAAAGTTTTCTACAGTTTTAAGTGTTCACCACATATCATACACAAGGTATGGGGGAGCCACAATCTTGGCAAATACTGGCAATTTTCAAGCCAATTTTGTGAGCTTATATACTGGCTCCTTACACGCACACATAGACACATATGTAAGAAATATGTACGTGTGTGTGATGACTAATTGCTAAGTATTTTACTGTTGCTATAACTATATGTAAAATATGGGAAGTGCATTAATAAGATGGATTGTGAAAACATCTGAGATGTAATCAATCAATTTGTCATGGTCCAAATATTATGTCATACTAGCAATGTTTAGCAAGTACATACATACAAACGTATGATGTATTTTACGTGCAATGCACAAATTTGATTTAATTTCTCCGATCAGTATTCAATGTGTTTTGTACACATATAAATAATAGATGAAATTTATTAAATAAAAAATCTTATAACAAAGATCAAAATAAATGAATGAGCAAAAATTCACAGGTTTCACATGGTAAGAACAAAAAGAAAGTATTGAAAATGAATAAAAATTTCAAGAAAATGAAGAGTTGTTCACTTCTCATTTTCTTTCACATTCATATTTGATCGGTAAACAACGAAACAATGTTACCACCTCCACTTTATTTTTTATTACCATTTTCTCCTTCCACTTTTTTTACTATCGTTATCTACCCTTTCTCTTATAATCCACGAATAAAACATTGGTAAAAATTGGGTGGTGGATACTTTATCACAAACTGACTTAAAAAGCATTTTCAATGCTAAAAATTTGCTGAAAATAAATTTTTTGTTTTTCCAAAACAATAAAATTATACCAATACTGTATGTCTTAATAATGGTCAAAAAATTTTTTTCTTTAAATTAATCAACCTGGTGAAAATGAAAAAAATAAGAAAAGATGTAATCCAATTTTCTTTGCAGCATTTACATGAACGTGCTTCGTCTATGTATTTAATTCTCTGTTGAGAGTGCTAGGTTTCACTTCACACATTTCACATGTCTTATCAAAAATTACTTTTTTTTAAACAAACAATATCAATAATGATGTTGCAATAAAGTTTTTGTTTCACATAGTGCTGCGCAATTATTCAAAACTGTTCAATTTATCAATTATTTCAATCAATCGATTTTATTTTACCATTTCTTACACCAATCTGTAAACTTAATTTTTTTCAACACACATTAATTTTAAGGTAGAATAGAAAGCGTTTCTTCTGCCACAGCCAACAAGTAAGATTTTCCTCATATATTTCATCCATTTCTTCTGTAAAAGTTTTGTAATTCTTGTTAAGTCAGAATAATATTCGATTAATCGATTTTGTTGGAAAACATAAAGTAGCAAAACATCAATTAGTTGATTAATCGAGATAATCGATTAGTGCGTATCAACACTAGCTTTACAGATGAAAAACAAAACACCGAACTGACTGAAGAAAAAGAAGGAAGAAAACAAGAAAACTGAAAATAATGTTGAATTTAGTAGGCGGTTTTGCACTTCTTTTAATGTAATTATTTCATTATTAAGAAACTGAAAATGGAAATAAAAGAGATAAAGATGCCCAAAGAAATTAGCATACTGTTATTTTCCATCAATATATGCACTTGGATACTTTCTTCATCATATTTCATGTCTGTGCATGCATGGTACCCCCTGTTACGGAAATTTACAATCAGAAAAATAATGAAATTCGTTTTTTTTCGGCTTCATAATAAAAAAATAAAGCAAATTATTATGATTTTGAAAAAATACTGTACTCTTCATTATCCTATAACTCAGTCCCTATGACAATTATAAAAACAATGAGTGGAATTTTTTTTAACAAATTAATTTTATGTATATTAATTTAACTTTGGAGGAAAATTTAAAAAACTAAACATAGGCACATATTGTAGCCCATTATGGTAAAAGCACTGAGAACGGATGGGTGAAGCATTTTCACATTTTATTGAAAGTCCCACTCAACTACATTTCAGCCATAAAACCTTTTAAAATGATACATTCAGAAAGCTAAATTAATTATTTAAAAAATTTCCTCAATTTCGAGCAACAGGTTACCCAGTAAATAACTGAAATCTTTGACTTCAGCTTTTTATACCGCATTCCCATCTGGCTACGTTTTGCTAGTGTATACATACATGTGTAAATATATCAAAGTGGGAGGGGGGTGTGCTGGTGTCCCATTCCCAATAGTCTACCAACATGAATTTTAAAATCACATACTGGAGCACCAATAAAACAAAACACAACGCCATTTTAGATCGGTATGAGTCTTGAACTAACAAACTTTTGATCGCAACGTCGAGCACCTAATAACTATATTCTGTTCACACTAAGAAATGCGTGACGTCGTAAACCATATCCACACTTATCAGCTTGAAATACAATGTTTGTTTATTCTACAAAATTATGCTTATCACTATATAACAATGAACATCGATATTTTTTCCCCTCTCCCCAACTAACCACAACATCTACTGTGATTCTGATGTCACGCACTTCACAGCGTGAACAGAGTATATGTGTACGCCACGCAGACCACAAACGAAACCTGGAAGTTTCCAAGTACAATGTTATATTCATACCTTCATATAATTTCAATATATTTATATTTTCTCCATCAGAACTATAAATCGCATTGAAGCGCGATAATCAACAGAGACAGTCTCAAGAATCCTACGAACAACATAAAAGACTTGCGAGATACTTAAGACAATTGGTAACAACATAGCTCCTCCACTTCGTCCAATTTCACAAAAATGGGTTAGATGACACGCATCAATAACATCAGCCGCACCCAATCGATATGTTTCATCTTTAGAACCTCTCCTATACTGGATTTTTAAAAAATGAGATCGATGTTGGAAAATGAAATGGTAATTTTTAATAATTGATTTCTTTCTTACAAGACATAAAATAAACGATAAAATTCTTAGAATAGTTTCGATAATCTTGACGAAGTTTTGATTTTTAAATTTTTCAAAAAATCACAAACCGTGGTTTAAGTTTACGATGAGATATTTATCAAATACAAATCATGTTTATTTTAACAGATCATAGATCGATCGAAATGAGAAGTTGTAATTCTATTGCCCTTCGTTCTCTCAACTTTTGAAGCGAAGGATGGGGAGATATTCTCTTCTCGTTCAAAAAATGCCACAATTAATTAAAAAAAAAATAGTTTTCGGAAAAATTCGCTTTATCGATTCTATTCCAACCTTCGGTCACAAAATATAACAAAATCAATTTTTCAAAACGTCTATCGATATTTCGAAAAAATAAATTTTAGCACTTACGAAATCTGCAACTTGTTCGTTACTCGGCGGCCAGCGCAATGGTTGAAATTTTCCTTGAATGTGTGACAAGGGTACAGCGGTTGGTGCTTGTGAAGGTATGTGAGGTGGAGGTGGTTGTTGTGGAGGAGCTAAAGCCGGATGCTGCTGCTGTAGTGATAATTCTGTCGTGTCAGAGTGCGTTCGTTGAAAAATATAACTGACCATAGCATCGTCTTGTGCTCGACTTAATTGCGGTTGCATCTGTCGGTAGACGCCTTCTCCGCCATTATTACCTTGTTGCTGAAATAAATTTCCAGATAAATTATTAATGAATTTGAAGGTACACGGCTGATTGAATAAGACAAACAACATATATTACCGGTTCAAGGGCGGTAAAAAAGTTTAGGCTATACCATAGGATTAAAAAACTGTAGATCAACTTCAGTCACAGTCACAAAATTATAATCTGATAAGACGGTTTACAACATCAAGACTACTAAGACTCCCCTTACCACCTGAAATTTAAAAATTTAAAAGAACTACAAGGCAGCAAGCCTCGACAGAAAAAGTAGGTTTTCGAGAAAAAAAAACCACTACGAATTTAGATGGTCGCATGTCGTAAATGGTATATTAAGATTGTATGAAATTTATTAGCTCCTGAAAAAATATTAGACAATGTGAAATTTAAAAGCATTATTTCTTGAAATGAAAAATTGATTAAGATGATGAAGTATGGTATATAATCATATAATTTCAAATAAAATCAAAGAAATACAATAAATTCATGAAATAAAAAAATAAAAACGTGAACATGCGCATAATTTTTATAAAAAGAAAAGTTCATACAAATAATAAAAAAAAAAAAAAGCGAAGCATGTTAGAAAACCTAGTTTGCAGATGGAGATAGGCCTGATTCACACTTGGCTAGTTTTGTAGCTAGTAGCGAGCTATTTGGGATACTTTCTATTGACAGTTAAAATCAGTTTGCTGTTTTGGTCATTTAAGTTAATTTTAGGTTGGCCGATAGTCTTATATGAATCTAATTAGAATCTTATACAGCAAACTGCCAAGTTAAGTTGATTTTAAATTGTTCTAAGAGCTAGTGAATTCACTTTTCAACAGAATAGTACCCTAAGTAATTGGTTAGTGCATAAAAACTAGCCTAGTGTGAACAAAGCTATAGAGATAGGGATGGAGCTAGAGCTAGAAATGTGAGAGGGCAAGGGATGGGGAGAGGGGAAGAGAGAGCGCGCTTACTTGAAACCATTAAAAAATGATATACATATTAATTGATATTTACATCAATAATAACTGCTCCCATACAACAGCTATCTTTCATAAAAATTTCAGCCCATCTATTTGGTAATTTTCTCAAAACTGGGAACAAAATTTTTTCTAGAAATTGTTTTTCTCAAATTTTCTCGGAAATTACTGAATTAATATGCACCAAACTTCTAAGAAACTTGCACCAACATAAGAAAAGTCTATCATGAAAATTTTAGCCTGATCCATTCGGTCATTTTCTCAGAATCCTGGAAAAACAATTTTTCCAGGAATTTTTTATTTTCCAGTTTTCTCAGAAACTAATTAATTGATAGGCAAAAAACTTCTTTCAGACCTGCTCCAATATGAGAACTATTGTAAAAATTTCAGCTCCATTTACCTGTAGTTTTCTCAGAACCACGAATACAAAATTTTGGGTGATATAAAAATAAAACATTGGGTAAAAATGAAAAAGTGGTATCAGTCATTTTCTTTACTCATGAAAGAGATAATTTTCATCATCCCCATCACTAACCCTTTTGGGATATCAATTCTAATACCCCATTAGCAAGCAAACTGAGTAAAAAGAAGAAAAAAAGGCTCTACTAAAAATACCGTCTCATTGATCCCTACCAAAATTGATAGCATGCTACTAAAAAATATATTAAATATTTGTTTCAAATTTTGTACATATTATTCCAAAATTCTGCATTTTATGACCAATATGAAAATAAAAATAGCACTACCAGAAGTACCATTCAGTTGATCCGTGCCAAAATTGGTAGAGTATTACTGCAAATTATAACAAATTTTCAAAATTGAGCACAGTATAGCCAAAATAAGAACAAAAATGGTGATACAGGAAATACCACCAACACTAAAATCAATAGGTCCGGTCCTTGGCCTAGTACAAATGTTTGTACCAAATTTGGTGATTGTGATCTGTACTCTGGAAACAAGAAAATTGTATGTATATGACTATATATATTGAGATGGTCTATTTGACAAAATTTGTCAGCTTTAAACATGTCAGCACTGTCCAAAATATTACTTCTTCTACTTTTGTTTGTCGCCATCAATAATTTCCATTTATCCCAAATTCAACAAAGCAAAGTTTGCAATTTGGAAAATCATAAAATATTTGAGAACATTCCACACCATATCAGACAATAGAAAAACGAAGTATTTGAATCCTATAGGTAGCATAAAGAGAACCAAGAAATCTAGAAAAAACCAAAGTATTGCTTTTCCTTATCTTTCTTAACTCTTTTCATTTTATTTTATATTTTTTCATATATCATTCTTATTTCCCTATATGTTCACAATGGACTCCATTTTATTTTCTGCAGTCTTTTATATTTTATTTTGTAAGGAGGTGATCCTTTTGTTATGTCAGTTGAATTAGCAAATCTATTTTTCCACCTTCTTCGCTTCAAAAGTTTCAGTCAAATAATAAGATTGTCTTTTTGCTCTGCTATTACTGACGTATCAGATGTACCATGTAGTCTTTGGGTAAGACTTCTTCCTGACAACAATTATTCTTTTACATTGGAACTAATGTTTAATAGTAATACGTTTTGTGAAGTCAGTCTTATTCTTGAGCATATGCTTTTAAATGTCAAACATTTATTTTTTAAGCATTTGCTAATCAAACGCTCAAATCGTCGAGCATTCAAAAAAAAAAAAAAAAAAAAAAAAAAAAAAACCAGCTGCTCATTACCATCACTACCATACATCATCCAGTAATCATAAAAAGTATAAATTCTATCTTTACCTGAGAAGTTTATACAATAACTAGATACCAAACTCAGCGAGAAAAGTGAAGCTAACTGTCACCACCTTTGAACTGGGCATAAGCACTTTACGTATAAATACATGAGTGGAATAAAATTTTTCAAGTCAAATTATATTTTTATGGGGTAAATTAAATTTATTATAAGCTTTTATTCTACTCACTACTGCGATTTTAAAATATACCAATACTGCAGCCAACCTTCTGTAATAAAATAATATGTTATTTCCCATGAAGCTAAAGCAAAAAAAAAAAAAAATAAATAGAACCTTATCTTTTAAAAGCTGATCGTTTTTAATGTAAACTTATTTTGATTTTAGACGTATTATATACAAATCCTAAAGCGCTATTCTACAGTGATTTAGTTTGGGCAAGCTCTAGATTTTTGCTGACATCCCTATATAGGTAACACTCTAAAATTTGTTGTTTTGGTGGAAAGCAACCAACATTTTTTCCCAGGTCAGTATGTAGCTGTGTGGGCAGTGGCACATGTGTATCAAAAATGAGGCAATTGGGGAAATAATTTCATGAAATAATTAACAGCTTGTATCTTTTTTATAATGATTACAAACAGACATAACAAAGAAATATCACATTTTTATTTGTGGACAAAGCAAATTTTTTTTAGTATAAATATAACTACTTCATTTTCTCTATTTTTAATGTATTATACACCTAAAACCAAAATAAATGCAACTTACGCCATATAAAATACAATTTGACTTGAAAATTCTATTTCACTCATTTATTTGTACGGTGCTTATGCCCAATTCAAAGATAACGGCGAGTGGCTACAAGTTTTGTCAGCATAAAATGATACAAAGTGCACCTGCTATTGTAAAAATTGGGACAATACAATAATTATAGGCACTGTATAACACTGTTTTAAATTTTATCAGTATTTTAAAATTGTTTTAAAAAGTGGGAAAAATAAAATTTTGTATAAAAATTATTTGATCTATAATCTCAAATTTATTAATTTGGTGAATGTTAACATGCTCTAGACCAAGAATATTACATTTAGGTTCTTAAGTTTTGTATACAAATTACAATATTTTTTCGATGAATGTGAAGGAGTTAGTTTGAAATGTAGTGAAAGTGTAGGTATTCCAAATTCCAAAAAGAAACTTTGAATGGTTATTTTTTTTTACGAATTCTGTGGCCTCTGAAATAGTCAGATAAAATTTTGATGCAAATACTTTAAGATAAAACTATAATTGACACTTGGCAAAAAAGTGATCTACTAAAAGTTACAGTGTGGATCTAATGTGGATCAGGTTCTTTCAATTTTTGGTTCTCTGTTTTAGTTAAACATAAAATATGGTTTCGTTTCTTTGATGACATCTACCGCAATTACTTCTTCCCATTTATTTTCATTGAAATTAGATTGAATCAAGGTTATCAAATGTGATTGAAGGAGAACAGTTGGTTATAAAAATCTTAAACTTTTATAATGAGATATCTTAATATATTTCCTGAAGATTCTGAGAAAATTTTGTTAAAATGGTATGTCTGGTTTTGAGGTTATTGCTGAAATTCTGAAATTTTGACAACACATAAAATCCTAATCATTTTAATCACATTCAGCAATCTCAACCACCAAATGTAAGATTTCAACACAATTTTTTCAAAATATTTATCTAATTTGCTAGGCTATCTCTTAAATATTCCAGCTCAATTGTACCTTTCATTCCTGAGATATCTTTAAAATTGTATTCGGTGGTGGGTTATTAAGTTGAATCTCGAATCAATGATAAGAATTACACATGACAAATATAATTTTAACGATATAATTTACATCTAAAGCTCCAACAAATAATTAAATTTACCAACATCTTCATGTTTATCACGATGTTTTGTAAAATAACTTCAAATTTTTTTCAAAATCTACTCACTCAGCAGGGTCAGGATATTCAGGATAATGATAATTCCCACTTTTTACGAAAAAAAAGTTTTTGTTTGGTTCTAACTTTTTGGTTTTGGTATATCAAATACTTCAATCATTTAATTCTGGATACCCAGGTAAAAACATACAAATCCTTGCCAACAATATTCATCTAAAGCCTCCTAAAGCTCTAAAATGAACGTGAGTTTCACTTAATTTTACTGAATTTACAGCAACATATTTACATAGCTCTACATTCATTGGACTAAAAGACTAAAAACAGATGACATAAGACCTTCTACGCATGCTCAGAAAACCGATGTCCATTCAAAAGCTTCAGAATGATGGCATGTTTCGTTAATATTGGAGAAATAGGACTACTGAGTACCCAGTACTAAATGTTAGAAGGTCGAACAGCCACAATAAAGTTTTAGTGCTGCACTTTTCCATGATAAACAGAAAATTTACGGATTAAAGTTAAAAATTACAGCACTTTTTTCCACGATAAACATAGTTGAATAAATATAAATAATTCTTCAATTTCTGATTGAGGAGAAAACGATTGATAAGCATGCTGCATACCCATGTGAAACTATACAGTCCTACTCTGAAGTGCGGAATGCGCAGTTGCTAAACATTCCTATTTTCTGTTGCTCAGTATTCAAATACCCTGAAAGATTTAGCCCTACTTCGAAATATTTTTCAATACACAATTAAGCTCAAACGAAAGCTCAAATTGAAAAAATAAGTAGTTTTGCCACATCTGCAGATCATACGCTCTGGTTTAATACACATAAACATATACTTTTGTTGCGCTGTTAATGGATAAACGGGCGAATAAATTACTATTAATATAGTGATGAGTTCGATACTTAGTATAAAGTAAACATCTCTGAACTTCACTTAACACTCACGGAACAAAACAAGGAACTGGACTGAGTTAAATAAACGCGTATAATAATAAAAACAAAAGAGTAAATAAATGAATTTTCTCATTTCAAACCGTACTTAGATGTAACCGAATCAAACTTCAAAGCATAAAAAATTAAAATGAAGAAATAAAGTGATTCAGAAACAACAAATATGCAGGACAGTCATTTCAAGGAACACGCAGTTCTTTTCCGGGCAATTCAAACTGAGCTAAAAATAGATACAGTAAAGTTAAACGATGATGCGCGACACATGAGCTTCTGAAAAAAACTTCTAAGATACTCAACTGAAAAGGTGGTACTGAAGCCATTGCTACCAAACTATTTTGGAGATCAAAGAAAACTTTTACAACCAGCTTTTGATGTATCGATATGAAGTCAATTTGAAGTGGGGAACTTCGAGTTGATCAATCAATACAAAAATTGCGTATCTTGGACCAAATGTACAACAAAATAATCAAATAGAACTAGAAAAATTACGTCCAATGAGAACTTTAATGGAAATTTTGAGTTCCAAAAACGCGTAATCAAGAGTACAGAATTGCCAAGTTATACACCTATCAAACAGTATAAAAGCGAATTCTGCTAATACAGGACGTTCAGACAAGAATCTAAAAGCCGATAAATTTTCAAGGATCGCATTAAGAATGAGGAATTTTAACTTTCTCGTTATAACAAAATCATTCCGTAAACATTATAACAATGATGATACGAACAGAGAGCTTCGATTGCAACAAAATAGCGTGAAAATGGAAAGGACTCTTCGAATCAAAAACTAGAAAACGAAACCATATAAATCTTCCTCAATCAATTTAATCCACTGATGGATGAAATGTAATGGACACAAAGTACAAACCAGCTTCATTTTGCGAACGAAGTACAGTTTCTTGCAGCACCTACAACGAAGTATTGCCGAGAGAGAGTTTGATTCAACATCCCGGAAACATTCCGTATTTTTCCAAAAACAAATATACATATATAGCACCACTGCTATCCAATTCTGACTTTAATTCGTCGATTAAGGTGCAACGAAGAGAAATCCGTTATTTCCGAAAAACGCAAGACAGACCAATACAGTGAAATGAAGATCTCATAATGTCGAGATAACAAAAACAAACGACGCATGTTAATGAAGGTAAGACATCCGACACTACCAAAATACTATTTGAGAACGGTTCTAAGTCGAAAGGAAAAAATAAATAAAAAAAAGAGCAAACTTTTCGCATAATATTGATTTAAAATATTAAGATTACAGAAGAGCGGAATCGTAAATTAGTTTTTCCAGGATATATTTGAGGTGAGAAATAAATTCACTCAACATTCGAAGTCAGGTGACCGGTACATACGAGACCTACACATTTCTTTCAAACATGGTTTCATTGAACGATAGTTAGTCGAGGTTCTTTTACGAAATACCTTACAGATTCATAACACGCAAGACGTCGAAGGGACGAACGTTAACTTCAACCACTTTTCCATGCACCCATGAGACTGACGAATAGGCTACAGGGATAAAACTTTACACTAAATAATCCCGAGAAAAAGAATACTTCAGACAGAATATAATTGTTTGATACGTCAATTTTTGTAAGCTGTTTAGGAAAGGCTGGGATATTTACTTGCGACGTGAAATGTGTGGGTGGCAACTGCGACATAGGAGGAAATATGTGTCCATTCGGTAATAAAGCTTGCTGATTAGGCTGTAATTGTTGCTGATGCTGCGACTGTGACTGCTGCTGCTGTTGGCTCAATAAATTGCTTTCCGAACCATCCCCGTCAGGTAACCACTTGACGTGCATTTATTCGTTTTCCACGATCGAATTTCACACTGAATGAACGAATCTGAAACATTTAGCGTTATTAGACGAAGAAAACATACGGCGAATTATTAACGGACAATAAATTGGACAACGTTTAAACGACGAAAACGCCAACCGAAAAATAATGCATTACGAGACTACCAAATGGGACGGAAAGAATTTGTCCCAGACGACAAACACTCATTCGTATCGGATTAAGCTGTAGATTGAGAAGTCGTAAACGACATCACATCCGACATTACACACTGCATAATATGAGTCGTCCAACGTTTGTTTTGCTGTTATTTTTATTTTTTGTTTATTTTTTTTTTGTTTTTTCCGATCCCGAATTAACTTTAGAATCAACGATCGCTGGCGTCCCTATGTCATTAAGACCGCAAAGCAAATTGAAAAATAAACGACTCGAGGAATACATCGGCGAATTGAGCTCGTCACTGTCAGTAATACACGCGTTGTTCATCGCAAACGTGACATGCAAATCGCATCTTCCGGAAACTCGAAACACGACAGATCAAAAAAATGTGTTTTAAGTAATCAATCTACAAGGGGTTGGCATCGAAGTTATCAAGTTGAGGGTATTACGTCTCAACACGTTAATTTTAACTATCTTTCTCGTCACGAATATGAAGCTCGGCGATGAAACTCGAGTTCCGAATACACGAGTATTCCGCGACGTATGAAAAACAAATTAAACTTAACGATCATTTCCAACTGTGCTTCATAATCATAATCATTCCTCGGACATACGGCGAAAGGCTTCAAAAATAAGGATCATAATTATGAAAATTATAAACCCTCGTGCTCATGAGCGTATATTATACACTTCGAGCCTTTAAAAAAATGAATGAAAATGTGGAACTGGAATTGTGGAGAGATACGATTAGAAAATAAACTTAAAAATAAACCATTTGTTCATTGTAAATCTAGTGGTTAACAGATACTGGGCACTTAATGAGACTAAGGCATAACATCTTACAATGGTTAAATCTGACTCGAATCGCCGTGCTCGATTATACACGAACGTCATTGAGAATTACAATGATTGAATGGTACGAAATAAATTTATTCATAGAATCATTTAAGGGGAATTGGTTATAAATTACCTTAACACAATCCAAGCAGAACGCTGCGAGAACACTTTCGCTCCAGGTAACACTTCTCGTTTCCCTTCGATGCCGACAGAAATTCTCGATGTTTTTCAACTACGAAGCTTCACGAAATACGTCGTCGAAAAAAAAAACTCAACTATACATGAACTTAATCGCCATATAATACAAGTGTGGTGTTTACAAATTGTACAGAATAAAAAATATTTACAAAAAACAGCCCTCCGAAGGAGGAAAAACTCACGAACACATAAACTAATTCACACACTGCGACATCTTTGTTTTCTAGAAACGGACCATAGAGCAATGCGAACGACGCGCATGTACCTAAACAAACGTGGATAGAAACTGAACTAAATAAGTCAAATTACAAAATCCAGATGACACTCTTCGTGTAACATTATTAAACACAAAATATTATTTCTCATTTTCTTTTCATATAGTAATATATAAAAATTAATCTATCTATCTATCTATCTATCTATATATATATATATATATGTAAAAGACGAATTCGTCTTTTCTCGAATCACACCAATCTCGCTCATACTTTCGAGATTTTGATCACTTTTCCTGTTTATTTATGTATGACCTAGGCTAAAATGTTACGATGTTATTATTTACTGCATGTTAACTATTTATCGACAATTACGTCATTCCATTCACGAACTTCATTCTTTTCTTTATCCGATGACAACATTTTTGGCTAATCTTAACCTGAACGTTTTCTTTTGTTACCGTCATCGATCTCATACCTCTTTCTGATAATAATTTTCATTTATAGATTCATTCATTCGTTCGTGCGGTCATTCAACGCTTGACCTAGATATACAGATTTAATCTTAGTTCGTTTCATGTATAAAATAACCTGAATTTTCTAATTTCACAACGGTCATTTAATTTCGTGTGAATAAATTATTATGAATCAAAACGATATCACACTTTATTGCTTTTGTAGTGCAAATTAGACTCGATCGAAAACGAACTTATACATATCTATCTATCTATCTATCTATCTATCTATCTATCTATCCTCTGTTCAAAAAGAGAAATGTCTATCTATCTATCTATCTATCTATCTATCTATCTATCTACCTATCCTCTGTTCAAAAAGAGAAATGTAAGAAGGCTTCAAGGCGCAAACAAATGGCCTCAAATAAACGTTAAAGAAGTCTATTTAAATTTGCTTAGCAAAATACAAAATTTTGTTGGGATACAATTCCCTCACTTCCTCACAAACATAATAACCTCTTTAAGTATGTATTATTTCATATGGAGAGATGATTTGTGTTGATACGAAATCCCACCTTCTCTCTTTCTTCATCATCATCATCACGTCATTCTATATATATATATGTCATACGTACACTCTCGTCAGTAAGTGCTTCCCCTACCATTCTCAATCCGCTATCGCTGTTGCTTCACCATTTCGTGCTTATTCATATTTTATTTCCAAATGTAATTTTAATCTGCTAATAAATTCTATCGTGAATACTTCTCTCTTACTCTTTTTTGTTCCTCGTCATCACCGCCTCACATCATGGTAGCTATCGCTGCGGTTGAACAGTAAGAGAAGAATAATGTTAAATTAATAAAATAGCAGACTGATTTTTTTTGAAATTGATTCATTGTTGTGTTGAAATTTATATTATTTTGAAGTGAAAAATACACTAAAAATACGTTTAAATCGAGAATATTAAAACTCGAATTTTTTATTTTACAATTTTTTTTCGAAGTCGAAAAAAAATAAAAACGTAACAAAAAACGAGTTCCTGATCCAATAACGGCCGACCCTGGAAGTCAACGAACTACAATCCAGAAAGGACTGCCAACGATACAGAGGACCAACCGAAGAAATCTTCCGCTCCCGTCTTCAGGAAATCCTTTAGAGATCTCAACTACGAAGACCACAAATTTTTGGGCCAACCTTCTACAAAATTCAGCGGAGACAACGACGGTGATATTTGGAGTCATCAAACGCAAAATTCACACAACAACGGATCAACCAAGAAAATAAAAATTTTGTAAGGTAATATAGGTATAGTTAAATTATTTTTTACGTATTTTTCTTGAATAACAAATTTGAGGTGGAGATATAAATTTTTTGCCTTCCCATTTAATATTATATGTTAAATTTAGTAAACGTATTAGAAAACAAAATAGGTCAATACAGTATAGAGAAAGAGGAATTGCAAGAATTGTTAAAGAAGTTCGAAGGGGAAAAAGTTGTAGATTTGAAACTAGAGAAATATAATCTTCCATATTACACGTATTTTACGGGTGAAATAATATTAGTCCTTCACAATCGATATCTCAGGTAGAATAGAGGAAATAAGTTCATTTAAATATATTAGAATAACTGATTCGACACCAAACTACTTTTCCAATAGAATATATAGTTCATTAGAATCAGAAAAGAAATTCGTAAATCGATTCTTAAAATAATAATAATAAAATTTTATAAAATAAATTAAAAAACTGGATAAAAAAGAAAAAGTACCAGAAAATAAAAATATTGAATTTGAAAAACAAAAACTAGTAAAAAATTTAGAGATAGAAAAAGAAGAAAATAAAAAATTTATATCCATCACCAATATAGAAAATAATTTATTAGGATTTAAAAAAATTGAAGAAATTATGTCTAGTGTAAATGAAATTAAACCTATTCAGGCTCCATTGGGAAAAGTATTTAATGGAAAGTATTATTTGGATTGGAGACGTATGATTATTTCGGCCATTAGGGGTGCAGGTTATTATGATATTTTTGGAGAACATGAATTTTTGGAATCATACATATCACATATCGATGATTTGAATTTTAGGTCCAATAAAGAAATGATTAACTATTGCAAGATGCAGAACAATGCCAAGGCATTCATCTTAGAAAGAGTTTCGAATGATATTACAAAACAAATAAGAGATTGCAACACTGCCATAATGATGTTAAAAAATTAGATGATATATATGGTACAAAAACATCAGTAACAGCAAACATGGCGAAATCAAAATGGATGGAATTCAGATTTCAACCTGAGGAAAATATGAGAGGCTTTCTAAAAAAATGGGACGAACTTGTTACAGACGTAAGAGACAGTGGAAAGGAAGTAAAAGAAGAGGAAGAATTAGAGAATTTACAACTTGCACTGTGTTATGAACAGGCATTAGCCAAAATGCAATTTGAAAATTTATCCCCCAACGAACGTAATATCGATAATTTTAAAAGGATTCTATGGGAAGATGCTGATCAAAAATTTAGGGATCAGACATTAAAGAAACAAAATAATAATAATCATAATAATAATTCCAATAATTATCGTAATAATGGAAATGGCAATAATAATAATAATTATAGAGGTCGTAATAATAATTATCGTGGAAGGAACAATTACAGAGGTAATAATTATAGTAACTATAGAGGCAACAATCGAAATTATGGTACGAATAGTAATACAAATGGGAATGAACAAAATCCACAAAACAATAGTAACAATAATAATTCGAATAATAATGGAAATGGAAACTATAGGGGGAATAATTATCGAAACAATGGGAATTACCGTGGAAATAATTATAGAGGTAATAATAAAAATCACAACCAAAACAACTCCAAATGTTATAAATGTGGTCAAAATGGACACATAGCTCAAAACTGTAATAATAATAATAATTCACAACATAATAGTAATAATAATACGAATACAAATCAAAATAATTATCCACCGAAAACAACCCAAAATAATAATACTGCCTCGAACAAAAAAGAAAATCCCGAACAACAAGTAAAAATGTCTTGTATGGTCAGAAAACACATAGATAATTCAAATGAATGGTTAATAAATAAATTAATTAAAAAAAATGAAATAAATGAAGATTATATTCAGTTAGAACATAAGGCAATTTTGGATGGAGCTGCTGAAGTGCACCTAACAGCTGACTTAAATAAATTGAGTTATATTAAAAAATTTGTCACCCCTGTAAAACTTCAATGTGCCGGCAAAAATGCTTTCTTGTATGCCACCCATACTGGTCAAATGACAATCAAAGTTGAAAATTCCAACAAAATACAGTCATTAATTCAATTGAATGATGTGCACTACGTACCCGATTTAAATACAGACATAATCAGTGCTATAAAAATTACAAATACGGGTACAGTAAATATTGATCAGCAAAAAAACTGTGCTAATATATATTTCATAGAAAATGGAGAAACCTTAATAACTGCCCCAAAAGAAAATGGAATATTTTATATCCATTACAATATTCACAATAAAAATACTATTAATAACTATGAAGATGAATACATTAATAAAGAGTTAGAAAGCACTACCCAAATATGTCCAGTAACCCAAGAAAATGAGGATGAATGGGAGGATTTTACAATTGAGTTAGAAATACAGGAAGAAGACAAAAACCCAAATAATAATAATAATAATGAAGATTCATTTGAGGGGGGTGAAAATAATAATGGTATTGTCAATGAAGAAAATATACCAAATGATGAAAAATCAAATATCAATGATAATACTGATGGTATAAATGATACTTCAAATAATAATAATATGTTTAATAAAAAAATGATTATACATAGAAGGCTGGGTCATCTAAATGCACGCTACATCAAAAAACTCAA
Organism: Ericerus pela; assembly: GCA_011428145.1. Lineage (NCBI taxonomy): Eukaryota > Metazoa > Arthropoda > Insecta > Hemiptera > Coccidae > Ericerus > Ericerus pela. The sequence goes on from WOFM01000609.1 coordinate 370,211, forward strand.
AAACTTATCTGTTGGAATTCCAGAAAATATGAATTTTAGAGACGATGATTTTAAAAACTGCCAAGTATGTTGCATTGCAAACAATACGAGATTAGGGCATAATGGCATGAGGACGAAACCAACCAGAAAACTAGAAATAACATCTTCCGACATCATGGGTCCTTTTACACCATCGATTGCAAATCAAAAATACATTTTAACCTTCATCGATCATTATTCAAAATACACATTTGTCATGCCCATAACAGCAAAAAATCAAGTTGCAACGGAATTTAGAAATATAATAGCATCCATGAAAAATAAATTCCCAAATTTCCCTATTGGAACTATTAGATGTGACAACGCAAAAGAGTACACGGATGCAAAAATAGTAAGTTATTGTCAGGAAAATGGAATAACAATGGATTACGTAGTTCCTTATTCTCCGGAGTTGAATGGTGTAGCCGAAAGGCAAAACCAGACACTCATGAGAAGAGTAAGGGCTATGCTCATTGATGCCAACCTGGACATTAAATACTGGTCATATGCAATTGTCACATCAGCATATTTATTAAATCGCTCACCAACTAAAGCAAATGTAGATTTCAAAACCCCGTATGAACTATTTTATGGCATGAAACCCAAGTTAAAAAATCTAAAAGTATTTGGTTCCTTAACATATCGTCACATCCCTTTTGAAGTGCGAAAACAAAATGCAACAAAAGCAAAGTCAAAATCTAAAAACAAAATTGATCCAAAGCTGGCACCGAGAGCTGAAAAAAGTATAATGATGGGATATACTAATACTGGATATTGTTTGAGAGACCCCTTTGAAACAAAATCGTATATTGCATGCGACGTACGTGTAGATGAGTCTCAAAATATAAAATCTTTGGAAACATCCAACAGAAAATTAATAATCAAACCAGCGAATTATGAACAAGACTTAGGAATTATAAACCCGAAAATAATGAATATCAATGTGAACTATAATAAAACATACATTGAAGATTGCGTCCCAAAGAACTTTAACGAAATAAATACTAATCCTTTTAGGAAAGAATGGGTAAATGCAATAAATGATGAATATAACTCATTAAATGACATGAATGTATGGGAAATTGTGGATTATGATAGGCAAAAATTAATTGATACTAGGTGGATATTTACAATTAAATAAGATGAATACGGAAATCCTAAACCCAAAGCCAGATTAGTAGCAAGAGGATTTAAAGATAGGACTGAATACAGTATTACAGAAACACATGTACCCGTTGCATCAATTAGTACAATCAGATGGTTGCTCTCTGTAGTTAATAAATTAAAATTAATTCTTGTGCAATATGATGTCAAGATGGCGTATTTAAATTCTCCCATAATAAAACCTATTTACGTAAAAAGACCCGAGGGAGTAAATATTAATTTGAATCAAGTTCTTGAACTAAAAAAATCGATATATGGACTCAAAACATCAAGTAAATCTTGGTACGATCTACTTGACTATAAAATTAAGGAAATGGGTTTTGAAAGAACAAAAGCTGATAGATGCCTATATCAAATGAATAAAGAAAACGAAAAAACATATTTTTTAAGCTATGTAGATGATATTCTAATAGCTTCAAACTCACAAATAGCAATTACAAGAATTAACGAACAATTAGAAAAGTCTTTTACCATTATAATTATTAATAATCCAAAATTTTTCGTAGGGTTGGAAATAGAAAGAAACATTGAGAATAAAACAATAGTCCTATCCCAAAATAAACATATTGAAAAAATGATTAAAAAATTTGGAATTTTGGAAATCAAAAAGACAAACACCCCAATGGAAACTGCCCTTAAAATAGAAAAAGTTGAAAATGGAAGAGATGACACTGAATACAGATCGATGATTGGTGGATTATTATATTTAGCCAGGCTAACCAGACCTGATATATTATTTCCTGTAAACTTTTTTTCACACTACCAAAATAATTCAAATGACACTCTGAAAAATTACGTAAGAATAATATTTAGGTATGTTAGCTCTACAAAAAATTATAATATAATGTACAAATCCGAGGGAGATGGAATACAGGCATATATTGACGCCTCATATGCCCCTCAAGTAGACGAAAATATTATCGAATTAAATAATTTACAGAAAGGAAAATCAATTACCGGTTCTATGATTTTTGCAAACGGAGATTTGATAGAGTGGAATTGTTCTAAACAAACAATCCACGCTTCATCTAGTACCGCTGCGGAAATTATAGCTGTTTTTGATACACTCGATATAATTAAAGTAATTCAATATATGAATTTTGAAATTTTTGGGGAAAAAATAGTCGTGGACATAATGGAGGATAATATATCAACCCAGAAAATATGCTCTGGGGGCAGTCAGAAAAAATCGCGGGCCCTCATGATAAAATGTTACTCGATATTAGAAGCCATGGAAGAAAAAATAATCCATTTTAGATCCGTTAATTCCGAAAATCAGCTTGCAGATTTACTTACAAAATCTTTAGATAGAACAAAATTGGAAAACATAATTGTAAAAGTGCTAGAAAATACGAATCTATTCGCATAATATTAAATACATTTATTTCATGAAAAATACCCGTCCAAAAAAAAAAAAAAAAGTCAAGTCGTACCAAGTCAAAATCCTAAAGTCGAAACTTGAAGCATATTGTACAAGAAATAATACTCTTACATTGTTCATAAATAATAATAATGAAATATATACTCGAAAATACTTGTCGGAAATAAATAGCCAATTTTTCAGAAAATTTGACAATGAAAACGGAATTAAAATCGAGCAAGCCAAAACTCTACAAACGTTAATAATAGAAATAGCATACAACTTTTGATAAGCGTGAGAGAAATACACAAAAAAATTCCCACACGAAGGTATGAAAGGAAAACCGGAACAATATACGATAGATAAAAACTCATTACATGACCTCAATAAAGATAAACCTAATAGCTTGCCTTATCCAAAAATAAACATGTCAAGTACCACCTCAAATACAAAAGAAATACGTAAAAGATAAAGCTAACGGACATCATATATTATCGCTTCATACTATTACATGTCAAGTATAGATAACAATTGTCAAACGTAACGTTTTCGATAAACGATCGTGTACCTCGAAAATCCTTTGCTAATTTTATTTCTTTGTGATTATTTTTTTTTTCTTTTTTTCGTCTATCATATACTCGTAAATGTTCGAGAATATTTTCGAGCACACTTCCTAATTTATCATGTATTAGTCATCTATGTATACGAAAATTTTTGCATGTTACCAATTTTTATAATTTTTAATAATTTTTTTTTACCTTTCACTTATACCATTTTTATACATATATTATATTGAATATTCTATGCATGTTACCATATTTATTTACTTACTTACTTATTTATTTTACCCAATTTTTTTTTGAAACACAGCACAGCACAGCAAAATTTTTTAGGAATCAAAAGTTACCATAATAATATTCAAATAATACGATGTCAATATTTTTTATTTTTTATTGATTTTTAAATTTTTTTATTATGCATATATAATTTTTTGTACTTAATTTTTTTTTAATAATAATAATAATTCATTCACTTTCAGCGAACAACATGATGAAGAACTCGAACGGTAAAATTTCAGGGGGGTGTTGATACAAAATCCCACCTTCTCTCTTTCTTCATCATCATCATCACGTCATTCTATATATATATGTCATACGTACACTCTCGTCAGTAAGTGCTTCCCCTACCATTCTCGATCCGCTATCGCTGTTGCTTCACCATTTCGTGCTTATTCATATTTTATTTCCAAATGTAATTTTAGTCTGCTAATAAATTCTATCGTGAATACTTCTCTCTTACTCTTTTTCGTTCCTCATCATCACAGCCTCACATCAATTTGTATACATTTTCTATGCGTAGTTACTTTCAGACATAGATAGTGCTTTCAGGGAATGAAATGACTTCTTTTACACACGAGTATATCTATATATAATTCATATATATAAATATACTTGCCTATAGAAGAAGTCATTTCATTCTTCAAAAACGCTTACTATTGTGGAAAAATGGAACTTGTTGAATCAGCTCCCCATATGAAATAATATATACTCAAAGAATAACCTACATATATTCTCAACCTGTAAATAATATATATATAAAATTTTTGTATTGTACATATGGCGACACTGATTGTTGCGCAATATTATTTTCCAGCTTTGATTAACGGAGACTGTTATTCATCCATCAGTCGTTGTTGCGATGTCTTAAAATAAAATAGTTGAGTTCATATTTTCTAACCGTGTTTGATTTCTAAAGATCTTAATTCTCCTCTACATGGTATGCAGAGCTTATGGTACCTAAATGTACAGTAGAAAATAGTATTGAAATGTGTTAATTGTTTTTATAAAAGTTTTAAAATTTATCGTGATTTCACGCAAAGTGAAAGGCTAAGTGCCAAGTTTTGTCATCACGCAAAGTGATAAGTAAAAGTGAAAATTTAAAAAGTAAAAATTTTAAAAAGTGAAAGTTGATAATTAAAATTGTGTTATGAATCGTAATTGGAATAATCAGGATCAAAGTTTAACAAAAAATTAAATGAAAACAGCGTTGAATTCATGGGCGCCATCATAGTCTTCGAAATCAAAGATTGGGAATAAGCAGATCAGGTTTGAGAACATCTTGTGGTTTGGTAAACCAGTGCATTAACTAAAAAATGGTTGAAAGTTGTATTTGCTGTGTTCCAGTGGAAACTAAAAGGCAAAAAACGTCAAATTAAAGTGAAATAGATCCAGTCAGTGAAGTCCTGAGGTCAGTAGAAACAAAATATTGGTAAAGTCATCGGAAACTTCTGGTCAACAGGAAACATCGAAGGAAAAATTATAAAAATATTTATTTAATCATTATTTCATTTGTCAGTGATCATTTTTGGGCAAAAAATCATAAAATTTTTGTAATATTCATTTTAATTCGTCCATTTTCATGTACATTCTGTATTCAGGATTTTAAACTTGAACTATTCTTGAAGTCATTCTTCTGTACTTTATCTTGCTCAACCTGAACAGTACATTTGAAAAAAGCTTTTGTTACATTCATTATTTGAATTTAACAATAGTCCAATTCAATATATCACCACATATTTGTCGACACATATTTTGACGTTCATGTTCAATTACTCTGAATTCAATTGTTGTATACTCATATGGTTTTCATGTTTCTACTTAACCAATGTTGTGAGGTCTGTGGTACGAGGACCAAAAAAGAACACAAGACTTCAATTCACTAAGAATATAATGTACAGACTGTGTGAGAAAAACGGTGGAATTCTCAACGGATCACCATACACGAACTACGACGATGAAGAACTTAGAACGACGAATTAAAGAAACGATGACTAGAAGCACACATTACGACATATAAAAGAGAAGACTAGACACTTAGAATGTTTCACGAATTTTTATTTGAACACCATGATGACATACATGTTATTACAACGACGAGTGATGAGCGACAAGAAGGCACAAAAACATATAATCACAGCTGAGTTACAAAACACAAATATCACAGATAAAACAACAACAACAGAAACAGTGTTGCCACAGCATGTGATGTGCGAGAATAAGTGGCTATCGAATATTATAATTTGCCATTATTCTCACACGCCTCCTCAAATTATATATATTCGATTTAAGATTTTAAAAAAAAAGGTAACAATAAAAATAACGTTATTAATCTAATACTGTCATTTCGATACATAATGACAAAAAGTCAACAAACGATTAAAATAAACATGTGGTCACAAGACAACAACATTAACATACAAACAAAAAATGGTATACATAAACAAAAAGTTACGTTAAATTTAACAGTCTACAAAATTCGGTAAATTTGGGCCTCGGGCAGCCCTTCGTGAACATATCAGCCAATTGTCGCGAGGTTGGCACATATAAGTATCTAAATTCTACATCTACATGACTGCATACAAAACGGTACTTTACGTCTATATGTTTTGACCTACGGGTATTCCACTTGCCGGAGTGCAACAGAGACAGACAGCTCTGATTATCCTCATAGATTACAGCCCTATCAGCAAGTTGGATGCAAAAGTCACCTAGTAGATATTTTAGCCATATAGACTCAGTGGTAGCATCGCATATTGCGATCAATTCACTCTCTGTACTAGATAGAGCCACTGTTGGCTGCTTCTTGCTTGACCAGGACACCAGTGACCCGTAGACAAAGGCACAGTATCCGGTAACTGACCGTCTTGTAGTAACGCAGTTGCCCCAATCGGCATCGGAATATGTTTCCAATATACTGCCGTTACTCTTACTATCATGTAGAAAAAATAATTTTTTGTCCTTGGTGGTTATCAGATATTTCAGAACTCGCAAAAGATACTTGTAATGCTCATTCGTGGCACAGCTGGAGAATTGGCTGAAGTACGATATTGCAAAGCAAATATCGGGCCGTGATCCTAACATTAAGTACATTAAACATCCCACGAGCTGTTGATACCGGTTATTTAAAACACTATCACACGCATTGAGATCCCTGTCCAGTTGGAGTCCGGGGTCAATGGGTGTGAAGGTTGGTGAACAATTTTCAACACCAAAACGTCTAGCAACAGACTCAATGAGAGCCCTCTGCTCAATCTCCAGTATGGCCTTTTCCCGATTGTAGCTAATATTCAGACCCAAATATTTTTTGACCTCTCCAAGATCCTTACATTTAAAACGTTTATTTATTTCATTTTTAAAGAAAGCAATTTTTGCCTTATTATTGGAGCTAATGAGGACGTCGTCAACGTATGTGAGCAAGTAGACGACCGTATTGTCTGTCCTACTTTTATAAATATACAAGCAGTCATCAGCCTTACTCTGCTCAAAACCGAGAGCAACCAGAAACTCGTTAAACAACGTATTCCAAACTTTAGGCGACTGCTTCAGACCATATATAGATTTATTCAACTTCAAGACATTATTTTTCCTATCTATCTTTGTTTCAATTCCCTCAGGTATTTCGAGGTACACGTCTTCAGACAGAATTCCATTTAAAAAGGCACTGCAAATATCTATTTGTTCTATATAAAATTTCATTTTATTACTGATAGCCAAGAGAGTCCTCACAGTCGAAAGCTTTGCCACCGGCGCGTAAACTTCATTAAAGTTGAAGCCTTTCTTCTGTTGACATCCTCTGGCGACCAGTCTTGCCTTATAAAGTACCTCATTATTCATATCGTATTTTTTATTAAATACCCAACGACATGTGATGGTAGGAGCGTCCCTTGGACGTTTGGTCACCCACCAGGTCTGATTTGAATTCAGGGCACTGATCTCCGAAGAAATAGCCTCCCTCCACATCAGACCGTCCGGTGCACCATTCGCCTCCTCAAACGTCAAGGGGATGCCGTCCTCCGCTAGGTAAATATTTCCTGCAGTCCCATCACATTCAGCCGTTGCACCTGACAGACAATCCAAATTCACGTCACCATCTACTTCAATGTTCTCAAGATTCGATTCGGTGACCTCTACAAAAATACCATCATTATTATTATATCTACCAGAGTCCTTGGCACCTATTTTACTTTCAAAAAACTCGACATCACGTGACAAACGTACCTCCTTAGTAGTCACATTGAGAAGTCTGTAGCCGCAGGGAGAATAACCGACCATTACAAGTTTCTCGCTTTTATTTTTAAATTTATTTGAGTCATGTTTGAAGGACAGCATATAAGCGTCACATCCAAACGTCCGTAATTTATTATAGTCAAACTGTTCATTGAACCATCTTTCATAAGGGACAAAATCTTTATTTGTGGGGCAACGGTTCACAATATATACAGAGCACAATATGGCTTCTGTCCAATATATCTTTTCAAGACCGCTCTCGAACAACAATGTCCTCGCCCTTTCACACAGTGTCCTGTTCATCCTCTCAGCCTTTCCATTTTGCTGAGGGCAGCCACCAACAGTGGGTTCGACAACAATCCCTTTTTCATTACAATATGATTGAAAATTTATGTTTAAGTATTCTGTGCCTCGATCGCACCTGAGTCTTTTAATATTGTAGCCGAATTTATTTGCCACCATCTCATGATAAATTTTAAATTTCGAAAAGGCTTCTGTCTTACTCGTCAACAGGTACACACAGCAAAAATTTGAGTAGTCATCGATAAAGGTCATAAAGTACTTCACTCCATTATATGACGGAGGATTTATCGGGCCACACAGATCGGTATGTATTAGTTCCAAAGGCCTACTTGTTTTTCGTTCGTGCCTCAGGAACGGTTTCCGTTTCTGTTTGCCCATGACACAGGGCTCGCACAGCAATCTGCGGTTAGTGTCAACATTTGGTATCAAACCCCTAGTTGACAATAACCTTACATCGTTTACATTCAAATGAGCAAGTCGACGGTGCCACACAGTCAGTGGGCTAGGTTCATCTTCAGACATCAGATTACACGAGTGATTTGGTATTTTCAAAAAATCAATCGTGTACAAATCCGAGTCAACGCTCACACCAGTGGTCACGATTTTACCACTGCAGCGTTGGATGACCTCAACAGACTCCTCTCGAAACAGAGTGTCAAAACCCGACTTGCTCATGCGCTTAACGGACAGCAGATTCTGTGGCAGCTCGCGAGCATACCTTACATTTTTTAGTTCTATTGCGATGCCATTCAACAATTTTAATTTCACGGTACCGACCGACGTGACAGCAAGCGAGACTCCTTTCTTCGCGACACAGATACTGTAGGGTTTTATCAAATCTAAATAGTCACTGAACAGGCTTATATCATTTATCAAGTGAATCGTGCATCCACTATCCACTACGAAAGTGGTACGGTGCATCGAATTTACATCATTTTTAGCATCAACAAAATCATTTATTTTATTATTATTATCATTCTGCAGTGTAAAGCTGTAACCATCTTCAGAGCGATTGTCATTTAAATTAAAATTATCATTGCACATTTGTGCTGAGTTATGATTATTATTATTATTGTTGTTACTAGTACCATGGTCGTTAGTACGATTTCCATTATTATTATTAGCGTTATTACAATTATCCGTACTATTATTACTTCTATTTTTTGCATAGCAATTACGTGCTATGTGACCAATTTTGTTACAGAAGTGGCATTTTATATTCGAATGCCCATTGTCATTGCCAAAATTCCGACCATGTCCATTTGAATTATTATTATTATTAGTATTGCTCTGTGCGTTTAAATTCCGGTTATTATTAAAATTATTATTATTACTTCCGCCACGATTATAACCACGATTGTTTCCCCGATGTTGAGACCTACCACGACCAAACCGATTATTACCATTATTATTATTGTTATTATTACCAAAATTTCGTCCACCATTCGTTGTGTTGCCAAAAAATATGTTCTCTTCACCAGTGGCCACCACCGATGAAGGTTTCTGAAGAGTTGAATGTTGAGAACTGCTTCTCAACGTCGATTTACTATCCAGGGACAGTTCACGTTGAAAATTACTCAACCTCATGAACACGCCATCCCAGGTTACGACTTCACCATCCTCTAACACGACTTTGATAGGACGAAACTCCGCTGGCAGCGAACGTAGCAGTACCAGTACAAATTGTTTGGTGGTAGTTAGGTCCCCCAACTCGGTCAATCGTCTACAGCGGGCGCGAAAATCAAGTAAATACTTTTGTAAGTCAGAACCAGAAACATACCGTTTTGTATACAGCTCAGCTCGTAAATCCATTAGCGTCCTGTCATTTCCGCTATCAATGAGATTCGTCAGCGCGTTGAACATCTCCTTCGCGGTTGTGTAGGTCTGGATGATTTCGAGGTATTCGTCCGTCACGTTGTTGGCTATCAAAAACATCGCCTTAGCATTCTCCTTTGACCATACGTCTCCCCTATTTCGAACAGTTGGCAAAGAATCAAAGATTATGTTACCCAGAGATTCCTTTGCTAACAGCAGCTCCATTCTGAATTTCCATGTCCGACCATTCTGCCCACTGAACGGTTCGATAGTATTCTGCTTTCGAATGTCCATCTCGTGATCAGGCTACGACGACCAGTTGCACCGCGAATCAGCGACTTCAGCAACCTTTCAGATACGTCGACCAACGAATAAACACGAACGAGATCCCAGGAACATCGAAAAAATAAATACGAACACTTTTAACGAAAAAAGGTTACAAACAAGACATGGTACTACTTGGGAGTGATGAACAGGATTCGACAGCACAACTCTGCATACTCAGGACAATGGCGACCACGTTGACAATCAGGTATCTGGGCCCATAACCTGTGAGAAAAACGGTGGAATTCTCAACGGATCACCATACACGAACTACGACGATGAAGAACTTAGAACGACGAATTAAAGAAACGATGACTAGAAGCACACATTACGACATATAAAAGAGAAGACTAGACACTTAGAATGTTTCACGAATTTTTATTTGAACACCATGATGACATACATGTTATTACAACGACGAGTGATGAGCGACAAGAAGGCACAAAAACATATAATCACAGCTGAGTTACAAAACACAAATATCACAGATAAAACAACAACAACAGAAACAGTGTTGCCACAGCATGTGATGTGCGAGAATAAGTGGCTATCGAATATTATAATTTGCCATTATTCTCACAGACTGAAAAACAAATGCAAGAATAAAATATGGTATCGTGTATAATGGCAAAGCGCAGCGCTAACCTTTGACTATATACATACTGGACTTCTAATACTGATAAAAAGCTGTATTCAAAACAAACAGGCGTATCCCTGTTCAAAATGTTAGTTCATTATCAAATTTATTAATACTTGTCTTTTCCTTTGACTAGGTCTCTTCTTTCCACAATTATTGCTTTTAATTACGAATTAAACAGGTAATGTTGTAGTTTTATAAAACTTAGAAGTTCAAAAATTTCAGTTAAATCAATTTAAAATCTGATTTATTGATGCATAAAAATAATATTTTTTGTTGCTGTATGACAAATGTTTTTATCTACTTGCGAAATATTCTTACAAATATGTCTAATTCTAATTTTTACATAGAAATTTGTAATTAATTCGGTTAAATGCGGTTCAGGTAGTTCCATGTTTTTAAACAGAAAACCAGTAAACTAACATTTTGAACGGGGATACGGGTGTCTGACTCAACTTCACCATGTGTTCATTAGACTCTGTGTTATTCTTATCAGTATTAGCAATCCAGTATGTATATAGTCAAAGGCGCTAACCAAAAGTAGGGGTAGTGATTTGTGAGAGAAGTAGAATGTATGACATATATATATTGTGGTGATGACGATGATGAAGAATGAGATGAGGTGTGATTTCCGTTACAACACCTCCCTGAAATTTTACCGTATCGAGTTATTCATCATTGCGATCGCTAAAAGTAAACGAAAATAAAATCAAATATAAAAAATCACGAAAATACAAAATTCAAAATACGTATATAAAATGATAATTGAAGTGAGGTTGAAATCCAAGGAAAGGAACAAGTTAGTTAGAGATACTTTTATGCAATGATTGAAGATACAAATTATAAGTTTGAGGAAGATGAACGATCTCCCTCCATTACGAGATTACAGTTTGAGTGGGAAACGAGTTTCAGCGTTCTCGGGTGAATGGACGAAAAAAGTCGTGTTTGTTCGCACAACCTGAAAGTGTTAGTTTACGTTGTCTAAAGTAGTAGCGCTAACGGTTAGTGAGCGAGTGTAGGTAGAGTGTAGAACAACAATAATTACAGGGTAAATAATTTTTGGTATTGATGCGCTTCATAAAAAATGTATAAAATAAATGAATAAATAAATAAATAATTCAATACATATAGAATAAATCGAATAAATATATATTAAAAAAATGGTAACATGCAAAAAGAATTTCGTAAATAGGAAAAAGGGAAAAAATGGTAAAATATGATTCATTTTATTCGATTACTATGTACCTTGCATTCGTATATCTTTCTTAAAAAAGAAAGAAAAGAAAAAGAAGAAATATTTGACGAAAGAAATACGATATACAAAGGTTTTTACAATTTTGAATGTAACGTTTCCTTATTTTACAGGTATTATACAAGCAAGAAATGATAGAATAATATACATCGTTTATTGAGGTTATCTTTGTGGTATTTCATTGTGTTCGAAGCGCCGTTATATGCATTCATTTGATGATAATAGGCGAGAGTTTTTCTAATCTTGTTTGTGGTCATGTAATGAGATATAGGAAGGAATTTTATCTTTATTATATTTATTGTTCGATATTTTTTCTTTTTGCAGCTTGTGAGAATTTATACGTATATTTCTCACGCTGGGTTTGAAGTTAAGTGAGATTACTTTTCTTCAATTTTTAGGGTTTTGACTTGCTAGATTTTGATGCCGTTTTCTTTGTTAGAATTCTCAGAGATGCGACCATTTATTTATGACAAGTATTTTCTCAAATTATTACAAGCTAAGTATTCTTTTATAATAATATAGGGATATTTTTCTTTCGTATTTTTGACCTGTTTCAACTTCAAATTGGACTTGGGAAAACTTGTAATTTTGTATGGGTATTTTTCTTAAATAAACGATTTCTATTATGTTCGTATTTTCAAGGATTTTAATATTATTATATTTTCTAATTTGGTTCTGTCTAAGGATTTTGTCAAAATATCAGCTAACTGATTTTCCAAACTTACAGACCTAAAATGAATTATTTTCTCTTCTATTGCTTTCAAAATGGAGTAACATTTGATCATCAAAGCCCTCGATTTTTTCTGGCTTCTTCCAGAATTTATTTTTTGGGTTGATATATTGTCCTCCACTATATCCACAGTTAGTTTTTCTTCAAAAATTTCAAGATGCATGTATTGTATTATTTTAATTATATCGAGGGTATCAAAAACAGCTATAATTTCAGCAGTGGTACTTGATGAGGCATGGATTGTCTGTTTGGAACAATTCCAGTCTATCAAATCGCCATTAGCAAATATCATATAACCAGATATCAATTTTCCCTTTTGCAGATAATTAATATTTATTGGTTTATCGTCTACCTGAGGGGCATATGAGGCGTCCACATAAGCTTGTATCCCATCCCCTTCAGATTTATATGTTAAAGTAAAATTTTTTGTAGAGTTTACATATCTAAAAATTCTTCTCACATAGTTTTTCAATTTGTCATCAGACACATTTTGGAAATGTGAGAAAAAATTAACAGGGAAAAGAATGTCAGGTCTGGTAAGTCTGGCTAAATATAGGAATCCCCCTATCATAGACCTGTATTCAGTATCATCTTTTCCATCTTCAATTTTATCTACCTTCAAACCTGTTTCCATTGGGGTATTGGAAATCTTTGTTTCAGAAATTCCATATTTTTTAACCATTTTTTCAATATGTATTGGGTTAATGTTATTATTTTGTTCTCTATAGATCTTTATTTCTAATCCTACAAAAAATCTTGGGTTATTAATAATCGTTATAGTAAAAGTTTTTTACGATTCCTCGTTAATTTTTGTTATAGACAATTGTGTATTTGAAGCTATCAATACATCATCCACATAGGTCAAGAAATATATTATATGAGTATCCTTTTTTATAAAATATAAGCATCTATCTGACTTCATCCTAATAAATCCCATTTCTTTAATTTTTGTATCTAAAAGATCATACTAGGATTTACTCGAGGTCTTCAATCCATAAATTGACTTTTTCAATTCAAGAACCTGATTCGATCCTATATTAATACCTTCAAATCTTCTTACATTTATTGGTTTTATAATTGGGGAGTTCAAGTACGCAGTTTTAATGTCATACTGGACAAGTATTAAATTATTTTTGTTTATTATGGAGAGCAACCATCTTATCGTACTTATTGAGGCTACTGGGCCATGTGTTTCTGTAATATTATATTCTGTTCTATCCTTAAAACCTCTTTTGTCATATTTTATGGTGAAAATCCATCTGGTATCAATTAATTTTTGACAATCATAGCCTACAACTTCCCAAACCTTGATATCATCAAGGGAATTAAACTCGTCATTTATTGCCTTTACCCACTGTTCCCTAAAGGGATTGGTGTTTATTTCATTACAATTTTTTGGAAAACAGTCCTCTATATACGTCTTATTATAATTAATATTTATATTCATTACCACGGGGTTAATTATACCTAAATCATGTTCGTAATCTGCTGCTTTAATTACTCAGGGTTTTTCTGCTGTTTGTAGTGATTCTATATTTTGTGATTCGTCTACTTTGACATCGCATGCTATATAAGATTTTGTGTCAAAGGGATCTCTCAAACAATATCCAGTGTTAGTATAACCCATCATTATACTTTTTTCCACCCTGTGTGCTAATTTTGGATCTATTTTATTTTTTAATTTGGACTTCGCCTTGGTTGCATTTTGTTTTCTTACCTCTAGCGGAATATGTCTATAGGTAAGTGAACCAAAGACTTTAAAATTTTTTAAATTGGGCTTAATGCCATAAAATAATTTATATGGTGTCTTATAGTCAGTTTTGGCCTTAGTAGGCGATCAATTTATTAAATAAGCTAAGGTTACAACAGCATACGACCAATAATTAATGTCTAAGTTGGCATCAATGAGCATGGCTCTTACTCTCCTCATTAAAGTCTGGTTTTGCCTTTCGGCTACGCCATTCAGTTCTGGGGAGTAAGGGACCACATAGTCCATTGTGATACCAACTTCACTACAATAATTGGTTATTTTAGCATCAGTATACTCCTTTGCATTATCACACCTGATTGTTCCAATAGGAAAATTAGGGAATTTATTTTGCATCGATATTATAATATTTTTAAATTCTGTTATTACCTGACTTTTATTAGTTATGGGCATTGCAAAAGTATACTTCGAATAGTGATCAATAAAAGTTAATATGTACTTTTGATTGGCTATCGAAGGGGTAAATGGACCCATTATATTAGATGATGTTATTTCTAATTTTCTAGTAGGTTTGGTTCTAATCCCATTATGACCTAATCTAGAATTATTAGCTATGCAGCACATTTGACAATTTTTAAAGTCGTCATCCCTAAAATTCATGTTTTCCAGGATACCTGCTGATAAATTTTTTAGTTTTTATATGTATCTTGCATTTAGGTGCCCCAATCTTCTATGTATTAATATTTTTCTATTTTGATTATTATTATTTAATTCTGTATCATTCGTATTTTCATCATTATTATATTAATTATTTTATTATTTTCATTTTGACCGCCCTGAGGTGAGGCTGCATCTTCATCAGGAATATTATTTTCCTCATCTTCTTCTATTTCCAGCTCAATAGAAAAATTATCCCATTCATCATCCCTCCCCTTGAGTTACAGGGACACAAATTTTTGTATTTTCTTTTTCTACTTCATCATATTCTATTTCATTATTTTCATATATTATATTATTATTATTTATATTATTTTCTATGTTATAATATATACAGAATATACCATTATCTTTAAGGGCTGTTATTAAAATTTCCCCAGTTTTGATAAAGTATATATTAGCAATATTTTTTTGTTGGTCTATGTTTATTCTTGTATTCGTAATTTTTATGGCAGAAATAATATCCATATTCAAGTCTGGTACATAATGAACATCGTTTAATTCAATCAATGATTGCTGTTTTAAGGAATTTTCAATTTTAATTATCATTCTTCCAGTATGAGTGGCATATAGAAAGGCATTTCTTCCCGCACATTGTAATTTAATAGGAGTAACAAATTTTTTAACATCCGTTAATTTATTTAAGTTGGATGTTAGATGGACTTCTGCTGCTCCATCCAATATTGCCTTTTTTTTTAATTCTGTATAATTCTCATTATGTTCCTTATTTTCAATTAATTTATTTAAAAGCCATTCTTTTTGTTCAGATGAAAATTTCCTAACCATACAAGACATTTTTACTTGTTGTTCAAGTTTTCCTTTTTATTATTACTTGTTTGATTCGAATTTGTTTTTGGTGGATAATTACTTTGGTTTTTATTTGTATTTTCATTATTATTATTTTGTTGGTTGTTATTATTACAATTCTGCAAAATATGGCCATTCTGACCACATTTATAACATTTAATATTGTTGGGGTTGTAATTTCTACTATTTCCCCGATAATTATTACCTCTATAATTATTGCCACGATATTTGCTTCCTCTATAATTGTTATTACCATTATTATTTTTGTTATTATTATTATTATTATTATTATTATTATTCCCATTTGCTCCATTATTATTATTCATGTTGTTGGGATTATAATTTTGATTCCCATTTCTATAATTATTATAATTATTTCCCCTATAATTGTTGTCCTCTAAAGTTACCATTTCTACCCCTATAACTATTATTATAATAATTCGTATTATTCCTAAAATTATTATTTTGTGTATTATTATTATTATTATGTGTTTGTTTTTTCAATGTCTGATCTCAAAACTTTTGATCAGCATCTTCTCTCAGTATTCTTTTAAAATTATCAATATTCTTTTCATTTTGAGGTAAACTTTCAAATTGCATTTTCGCTAAAGCCAGCTGTAAGTTTCCAAGCTCCTCTTCCTCACTCACTTCTTTTGCAGTATCTCTGATGTCTGTGACCAATTCATCCCACTTTTTAAGAAAACCTTTCAAATTGCCTCCTGGCTGGAATCTAAATTCCATCCATTTGGCTTTGGCCATATTTGCTGTTACTGTTGTTTTTGAACCATATATATTATCAAGTTTTTTCAACATCATTATGGCCGTATTACAGTCTCTTATTTGTTTTGTAATCTCATTTGAGACTCCTTCTAATACAAATGCTTTAGCATTATCCTGCATTTTACAATAATTAAGCATCTAACTATCTGGTCTAAAATTAAGATCATCTATATAAGTGATATATGATTTCAAATATTCATGTTCCCCAAATATATAGTAATATCCAGCTACCCTTATTGCTGAAATAATCATTCTTCTCCAGTCTAAATAATATTTTCCATTGAAGACTTTTCCTAAGGGTGCCTGAATGGGTTTAAAATCATTTGGGGTGGCCATGATTTTTTCTTTTATTATCTCAAAGCCTAACATACTTTCTTCTTTATTAATAATTGTATATTTCCTGTTTTCTAATAATCCTTTTTTAATTTTGTTGATTAATTCTTGTTCTTTTTTTTTGTAATGTTTTGTATTTTTTTGTATTCTTTTTCACTATCATTTATTTCCTCAATTTCTGGTATATCCAATCTTTATTTTTATATTAATTAGTTATTATTTAAAAATCTATCTATAAATTTATTTTCAGATTCGAGTAAACTATTAATACTCAAAGAAAAATAATTCTAAAATTTTAATATATTTCTCACTACTTATTTCCTCTATTCTACCCGAAATATCTAGGATGAAAGATTCCAATATTATTTCTCCAGTAAAATACGTATAAAAAGGGAGATTAAAAGTTTCAGTTTTCAAATTTATGACTTTCTCTCCTTCAAACTTTTTAATTAAGTCTTAATAATAATAATAATAATAATAATAATAATAATAATAATAATAATAATAATTAATAATAATAATTAATAATAATAATTAATAATAATAATAATAATAAGAATTAATATAATAATTAATAAGAATAATTAATAATAATATAAGAATATAATAATAAATTAATAAAATAATTAATAATATAATTAATAATAATAATAATAATAATAATTAATAATAATAATATATAATATAATAATAATAATAATAATATAATTAATAAAATAATAATAATAATATAATAATAATAATAATAATAATATAATAATATAATAATAATAATAATTAATAAGAATAATATAATAATTAATAATAATAATAATAATAAGAATATTAATAATAATAATTAATAATAATAATAATAATATAATAATAATAATAATAATAATTAATAATAATAATAATAATAATAATAAGAATTAATAATAATAATAATAATAATAATAATAATAATAATAATAATAATAATAATAATAATAATAATAATAATAATAATAATAATAATAATAAAAAGAAAAAGAAAATGACATTCAATGTTCAATGATGTTGCGCTATAGGGATTCTGATTTTTGACTTCAAAGAGTCATTGTTACTGGAAGGGTGTTAACCATCCAGAACATGAAAAGTTAAATACTCGAATGTAATAAATACATATATTAAATTAAGCGACAAGTAGTTTACATCAATTAATTAGCTATTGCTCAAAAAATACATAGCTGAACATACGTGGAATGCGATGGTACAAAAATGCGGATTCAACATACGCTCTAGGTAATGTCTGCCCTGTCAACACCCAATGGGACTTTTTATATTCTACATCAAGTGCTTGAGGGGCAGGCAGTTTGAATTTAGGCTTTTCAAGGAAAAAGTGATAGATCAAATAAATGATAAATATAATTCGTCGAAAACAAGATAATAAGAAATAATGAATTGAATGAGAGGAAATAAACGAGTAAATAAATGAAATAGGCCGTTAAAAATTGATAAGTTACAGAAAGAATATCACAGTCAAAAAGATAAAAATATACCTAAAATGAATATTTATGTAACATCATAGACAGGAGTTAGCTCCAGATTATGTCCCTCTGACAAAATGTATAATGTTGGATGGTGGTGCTGTAGCACATGTAATATCAGATTTAACTAAATTACGTAATCCTATTATGTTAGAGAAACCACTGGAATTTGAATGTGCCATCTAGGATATATTATTAGTTTCCACGCATGTAGGCATAATGTTCATAAGAGTAGAGAACTCTGAAAGAAGCAAACAGTCATAAGACTTACAAACGTACAATATGTGCTGTCTCTTAACATTGATCTATTATCAGGGATAGGATTACAGAAAATCTTACTTTAGGTATTGATCAGAATTTTTTGGCAGCCAACATATACATCCTTGGTATGGATGAAGTCATTTTTCTGCCCCTAAAATAAAAGGAGTGTATATGGTTAAATATGAAATTGTTTCAGACATGTCGTTTGGAATCCCCTGATAGTTTAAACAAAATATACCCCTATAATAATAGTTCATATAAATTGGCTTGTATGCCTAATATAAAGTCACAGGATAAATGGATGGAATGTGAAATTGAGGAAGAAATAATTGAGGAAACACAGGAGGGAAATGAAGTGAATGAAGAAGAAAGAATAGAAAATATTAGTAATGAAACAAATAATAATCAAACAATAAATAAAAACCCAATAGAAAACAAAAATCACGAAAGAGAAGAAAATTTAGATGATATAAATGAAAATAAAATGATTCACAAAAACAAAACATGTATGAAGAACAGTTTGAAACGAATGAGGAAATAGGATCACAAAATAATAATAATGAAATAAATAATGAAAATACAAACAGTGATGAAAAGAAGTCTATGGAAATGTAATGGTATAATTGTTACAAAAAGTACACGACACATATATTATTTTTGTTTAGTGTATATTTTTATGGGTACAAGAAAATATCAAGATGTAATGTAATGTACAAAAGAAGAAATTGGTAAGTAATCAGGCTTAAGTCTAAGGGTATGGATTCAAATGAGTTATACATTGTTATCGTGTGAGATATAAACTGTGATTGGTTGATAAAATCTACGTAATTTAGAGTGAGCCAATAGAATAATATACTTATGACATAAAGTGGGTGTAGTTATAATTTTAAGAGGAATTAGGAATATCGCAGAGTTGTATTTTGTATTCATGGAATAAATGACATCATTATGTTTAGTAAGAGAATATTGTATTAGTTGGAAAAGGTGACGTCAAGATGTAGGTCTTGACAAGTTTCACTGACGTCATTAAGACAGAATGTAAGAATGAGGTTATAGACAAAATGAAATAGAAGAATAATATTAATAGAATACGAAATATATGTTAGAATAAGAAATGATATGAAATTATCATTACAGGAAAGAACAGATAACACAAATAAAAATAATAATAATAATATGACATAGAAGATTAGGTGATTTGTCTGGAAAAAATCTGAAATTTCTAGCCAAGGTTTCTAGAGGTATTCCTTCAGGAATTACTTTCTGTGATGACAAGTTCCTGCTTTGTGAAATATGTGTGAAGGATAATTCTAGATGCTTGGGTCACAATGGAACTCGCACACCACCTGAAAGGAAACTTGAGCTTGTTTTGTCATACACAATGGATCCCTTTTTGCCGGGCATATATGGTGAAAAATATGTTTTGATCTTTGTCGATCATGCCTCTAAATATACTTTTGCTACCTCTATCACAAAGAAATCCATGTTCGGCGATGAATTTAAAAAACTATATTTAAAACTAAAATTGAAATTCCAGATTGTCCTATTGCCACATTGCATTGCGACAATGCTACGGAATATCTAGATAATAATATGAAATCCTTTTGCAAGAATAATGGTGTTAACTTGGAGCCAGTAGTTCCATATTCTTCTGAGCTGAATGCGATTGCCAAAAGGCAAAACCAAACAATTATGTCTAGAGTTAGGTCCATGTTATTTGATGCAAATCTTGATTTCAGTTTTTGGTCTTTGGCAGTTGTAGCGGTAGTATATACAATTAATAGAATCCCAACTACGGCAAACCCTGATAATAAAACACCCTTTGAAATGTTTTATGGAACAAAACTGGGCATTTCAAACATGAGAGTCTTTGGATCTCTTGCCCACAGGCACATTCCCTTACAAGTCTGCCAACAACAGGCCACTAGAAATAAATGAAAAACTGCTACCATCAAACACCCTAAACTCGCACAACTTTCTGAAAAAAATATATTTGTAGGTTATACCTATAGTGGATATTGTATCAGGGATCCATTACTGGAAAAATCGTACGTCACTTGCAATGTCAGGTTTGACAAAACAAAAAAAATATTATAGAAATTAAAAACAAAAAATAATAACTTACATAATCAGGCGGTAGAATTTGAAAACGATACTGAAGAAACTCCAACACTATTAAACTTAATAAATTCACGAAGCAATAAATATATAGAGGACTGCATTCCACAGACTTGGGAGGACATTCAGTCCCCAACCCTTTTTGTGAACAATGGCTTCAGGCCATTAAAGACAAATTGAATTCGTTGTCTGAAATGGGAATCTGGGAAGTCATCCCAAAGGAAAAGAATGTGAGGTTTGTAAATACTAAATGGTGTTTCACCACAAAACCTAACAACCTAGGAGTTTATATTTCAAAAGCTAGGCTTGTTGCAAGAGGTTTTAAGGATCTAACTCACTATTCGATGACTGAAACATATGCCCCAGTAATTCAATACTGGTTAATTAGGTGGATTTTATCAGTTACCAATAAGTATGGTTTGAACCTATTACACTTTGATATAAAAACTGCTTTCCTCAATTCAGAAATTACATATCCTATATATTTATAGCCTCCCAGAGGCTGCCACTTAGGAAAAAATAAATGCCTTAAGTTAATAAAGCCCATATATGGTCTCAAAACCTCATCATAAAGTTGGTACGATCTATTGAACTCAAGGGTAGTTTCAAGCTGGTTTCACCCAATCAAAAATCAATCAGTGCTTATACATCAAACAAGATACCAATGGCGCAGTGGTCTTTTTAATAGTCTACATAGACGATATGCTACTTGCAAGCAATAATGATGAGTGGACACAGGAATTAATAAATACGTTTAATAAATATTTCATGGTTAAAATAGAAAATAACCCCACTTTTTTTGTCAGTTTTGAAATTAACTGTGACATCACATCGACTGCAGCTGAATTAATTGCTCTTATCGATCACAGTGGTCTGGAGATTTAGTGGAAAGGATTTTTTATATGACCGACACAGTGTAAGTATTTGAAGACAATATATCAGTGTCTCGCATTGCATCTAGTGGAGGCTAGAAACAATCCAGGTCTCTCGCAATCAGGTGGTATGCTCTGTTAGAGGCTTTCCAACAAAAAAATAAAAATAAAATAAAATAAAAATAATAATAATAATAATAATAATAATAATAGTCTTTAATGATATTAGATCTTCGGATTAACTGGCTGTTTTGATAAAGGCCCTTGATCGGAAGACATACCAAAATTTGGTTTCAAGAATACTCAGAGTAAGTCAACTTTTCATCTAATTTGTCGTAATTGACACAACCCTTCAAAATTTTTGATATTTGGTCTTGGACTGCGGATGGGCGTTGGTCTCTTAGCGCCTATTGTAAACCGTGTGGTCCATAAATTTTGTTTTCACCAATTCACTTCATCATATGTCTCAATAAGTTCCCCATTGCTGCTCTGTCTCTCTTATTTACATCAGCATCCCTTATATACATATTCCATCGATTCCAACGATAGTAATTATCCTAAACCACACAAATTTTTTTTAATATATATATTATGTTTTAGCTGACAAGTATGAGAAATTGATCTCTTCGACCGGTTCTTATATTAATTACATTAATTTATATTTAACACTACACATAAAAACAACTGGTTATATATTATACCTGATGTTAACAACTGCACATTTCACAAATATTTGTTTACCTTATATGTACTCATCTATGATACTTTGTCATACGCATCTACCACACTAGTCATTTAAATGTTATTTTTTTTACATATAAGTTTTTATTATTTTTTTTAATCATGACTGCTTTTGCTTATTTGTTTTATGTTTTGCAATAATTTACCATACAAATAACTCATTATATATGTTCGTCTGTTTTGAATCACAGGGGGATGTTGGGATACAATTCCCTCACTACCTCAAAAATATAATAACCTTCATACTATACGTATACTCAACCTGTAAATAATATGTACGTATATAACATTTTTGTATTGTACATATGGCGACACTGATTATCGCACAATACTTTGACTAAACAGAATTAACATGGACTGCTATTTGATTGAAAAATACGTACAAAATTTTGTTATCAATTGCCAAGACATAGGAGGAAAAAGTTAGGGTTGATAATGATTTCAATGTTCTTTGCGCAATAATTTTGTTTAGAATAGAAATTATGAAAATGTAATTTAATACCATAGAAAATGCTTCTACTTATTACCTTCTCGTTAATAAAAATTTAAAAATATAATTAATTCAGTTCAACCTCAAATTTCAGCAATATTTTACTGTTTTACAAATCCTTATCATACCCGACCCGACTAACTTCATATTACATCTTCTAACGTCATTCTTATCACAAATAGCAGTCCATGTTAATTCTGTATAGTCAAAGGCACAATATTATTTTACTCCTTTGATTAACGGAGTCTGTTCTCCATTTGTCACGTCTTGTCAGTCGTTGTTACAATGTCTTGAAATGAAATAGTTGAGTTCATATTTTCTGTGTTTGATTTCTAAAGATCTTAACTCTCCTCAACAATATTACTTCCTTAAATTCCTTCCCTCGGAAATTTTCTCATCTAACCATCACTAAGGAACTGGTAATACAGTCTACAATCTCTACAATAAGTATCTATACGTTTGTATTTCATTTGCAATCTGAAAAAAATCACTTAGGAAGGTGGTTCTGGAATTAATAGGGTACCGGACATGACTCTCAGAATTACCTGAAATTAATGGGAGATATAGTCTAAAGCCTGTGAATGAAGGTTCTGAAATTTTTTTTGAAAAATATTAAATAGAAAGGAAGATATAAGATGTCAAAGTCGTACTGCACCAAAAATGGTACCTTGATGCGCACCCTGTTGTTGTGATGTCATAGAATTGACATTTTTGTATTTTGCATTATCAAAGGTTGATGGTTTCAATACATCTCATTAATACTTCCTTTTTAAGTAGATTTTTGGTGAAAATTTACTGAACAAAACTGACTTTAAAAAATGACTTTGAAGAAAGGGTGGGCGCACATTTCATTTCAGGACCCAAGAAAACTTTTGGCACAGAAAGCTCAAAGTCTAAATTATCACCTAAGTAAATAAGATTCAATAAGTTTGGGTTTCTATCTGCATTTATTTTTTGTACTTTCCACTGAGGTAGAAGGTTGAAAATTGGTATAAGGGTGCTTGAGTATCACATCTAATTTTTTTTTTTTTGAAATCCCAAAAATAAGAAAGGGGCAGCAGATATGGGCCAAAAATTCATTTTCTTCGAACTTTCAACATATATACACTAAAATTATCCAACTCAACATAAAGGTGGTATAATATTGTTTGTTTATGCCTTAAAAAAATATTTTTTGAAGTACTGAGTTCAAATTAGACCTTAAGTTTTTTAATTTGATCAATATTTTGACTCAAAGGGACTCAAAAAAGGGCCCAATTTTGTTTTTTTACATTTTAGTATGTAATGCATCATTTGTAATGTTTCTTGAGGTGCTGAGTTCAAATTTGTTTATAATTTTTTAATTTGATCAATTTTTTGACCCCAAGGGACTCATAAGATAGCCCAATTTTGTTGTTTTACATATTATTATGAAATACATCATTTGTAATGTTTCTTGAGGCACCAAGTTCAAATTTAACATTATTTTATTCATTTGACTCATTTTTGATCCCAAAGCTCAAAATGAGGGGAAATTTTGACTTTTTATATTTTGTAGTGTAATACATCATTGGAAATGGTTTTTTAGCTGATTTTGAATTTGACGCAATTTCTTAATTTTACCTATTATGTGATCCCACAGGAGCTCTGAAAGGGGCTAATTTTTAATTTCCGTATTATATTGTGTGATACATTATTGGTAATTTTTTTAGACTTAAAGTTTTATTTTGACATGTATTTCTTCATTCAACTCCTTATAATGTGATAAAAGTGGTTCAGATATAAGTAGCTAATTTTGACTTTTCACATTTTATTGTGTGTTATATTGTTTACAATGTTTTACAAGTTTCTGAGTACAAATACAAAAATCTTATTTTTCTTACAAGTAAGCTGGGCAAGTGGTTTTACTGAATTTTGTTGTTTTTTGTTAGTCTCAAAAAACATGGGCATCCAATACCTAATAAATCACTCAATAATATGTGAAGATATAATTGCAATCCCTTTTTTGGGGCCACAGGAAGAAAAAAAGTGGTTCAATCTAAAAATGGATAGTAAATATAATCTCAGTGTCTCAAGAAACATTATTTGTGGTGTATCACTCAATAATATCTATGAATTTTATTTGAACCCCCTGTTTAGGGTCACAGGGTGTCAATGAGGTGTTTGATTTAAAAATAGATTGCAAATCTCAACTCAACGCCTCAAAAAATATGAATAATGATGTATCACTCAATAATATCTAAGGATATTATCTCAACCCCCTGTTTGGGGTCACAGGGGGCTCAATAAGGGGTTTGATAAAAAATGAATTGCAAATCTAAACTCAGTACCTCATGAAATATAATTAATAATATATCACTCAATAATATCTAAGAATATTATCTGAACCCCCTGTTTGGGGGGCTCAATGAGTGGTTTGATCAAAAAATGGATTGCAAATCTAAACCCAGCGCCTCAAAAAACATTATTAATGATATATCACTCAATAACATCAAAGAATATTATCTTAACCCCTTGTTTGGGGTCACAGGAGGCCAAGGAGGGGTTCAATCTAAAAATGGATTATAAATGTAAACTCAGAGCCTAAAAAAACAATATTATCGATGTATGACTCGATAACATTCAAAAATATTATCTTAATTCCATTTCTTGGGCTACAGGGGGCTAAATGAAGGCTTAAATCTAAAAATGGGTTGCAAATATGAACTCAGCCCTCAAAGTAAATAACTCCCCAGGCACCACCAAAAATTTTTTCCAAGGCTGTGCTCTAGTATAAAAACAAATAAGAAATAATTGGTTTTTGATTTTCTTATGTTTTTCAATGTTTTGAATTTGTCTATAAATAAGGGGGTGGGGGGTGCTAGTGCACATCCTTTCATCCCCTCCCTCACAGTCACCATGAACTTTCCAAATTGATGAGCTTAACTAAACTAATGTACAAACACAGGATATTGAGGAATGAATGAATGAGAAACCTGCGAAAGAGGTGAAAAGTTAGCTGATGTGTCAATTCTATGACATCGCACCACTGCTCAAAAAATATCACAATTGTTTTTGACAACTCAACTTTACCATTCATTTTCTCCCATTTTATCCAACCAATTTTAATGCGGTTTTCACTGATATTTTTTATTTTTTTTAAAGAATTTGAAAATATGTTTACTGAAAATCACGTCTGGTACCCTATTGAACTCGTATACTAAATTAGTAAACAGCGTTTTTGTTTTTTTTGTTTTTTTTTTGTTTTTTTTTGTTTTTTTGGAACTAGGATGAGCCTGATGTTGCCTGATGTGCGTCGTGTAGGTTTAATTTTTTTTTTATATTCAACCCAGTAACCTACCTGACAGAATGAGAAAATTCTGTAAAATAAATAGTAAAAAATGCAAAATAAAATTATTAAAAAAAAATGGGAAAAAATTCCAAAAAAACTTGTGACGCACTTGAAATTTGGACCTCATTCCACCCACATGCAAAACAAGCTCTAAGCCGCAGCTCTACAGCTGCAGCTGATAAAGAGCAAGATATTTTTAATATTCATATATTGCTATTTGCTAGGTTTCGCTCACATGAGAAGAGATGTGGCAACAGAGTTTTGTTCATCTTAGTTACAAAAAGGAATTACACCATTGAGTGAGTCAACTGTGTTAAATAGGTATCAACAGCAAAATATGTATTTTCAACGGTGATTGATGCTAAAGCTGGACACTTGACAATAAATAGTATGGAGTAATTTTTTGTACATTTTTCAGTCTTATTTCAATTATGTTGTAATAATGTTTCCCTCAGATGAAAGTTAAACAAAAAAAAAAAGTGAAAAACTGCTTTAGACCATCAATTTAACTTTCCTGGGAGGACGCTCGCATCTTTACATTAGGACTTCTAGGGTTCTCGGTGGTTATTAAGGATGATGCAGCCAATGAATATATCAAAATGCAGTTTGCTGTAAATTATTTACTCAAAGTGATTTTTTGAGGTAATTGATTGGACTTCTAAGTACCTATAGTTTATTGTTTCATGATAAATTTTATCATATTCAGGCCAAGGAAAGATGGTGGAAGGTGGAATCTCCCCCAGCGTTTTTTGGGGAGCTGCTGGGGGCGCTTCCTTTTTAGTCTGGAGAGATTACAGCTCTAAAGTGATGACGTCATCATATCAGCCTCATCAAAACTACTCTGAAAATTAAATACACATGGTGTAACGACGTCATCATGAGCACTTTACACTCATCGAGTGTTAATGAATCAAAACAGAGCGCGCAGTTTTCGAAGTTGTGCCCTTTGGAAAATTTTCTCATCATTCAAAATAGTAAGTACAAGTCGGGTGAAGGCTTTAAGTAGAGAGAGACGAGAGAGAGATAATGGAGGTCTGATTTTCCTAGTTCGGCTCTTCAATCATAGAATGTTTTGGGGAACAAAATTACTCAAAATGTGTAGGCCTCTATATATATATAAAATTTATATTTAAATGTATGTAGATATAGGAACGTGCAAAACGGTAATTTCATTTCCCAAAAACGCCATTCATGTCTGAAAATAACAACGTATAGAAATCTTACAGAAATTAGACCTCCATTATATGTATATTAAAAGGGTAAAGGTCGCGTTACTCTCATGCAAATTGTCTTTCAAAATCGTAATTAGCGTATCCTAGCACAGAAAATTTACATATCTTGGACAATATCCTAAGTAAGTTACACTGAAAAAGAAAAATTATCAAAACACCCATATAAAAGTGCATAAAAATTAATAAGAATGCGTAAAAACTCAATAGTAGGGATTAACCTACTAACGATAATGAACATTTTGAATCGATTTCAAAAAAAGGAGGAGGTAATCAATTCGATTCGATCCTTTAATTTTTTTTTTAACGTTTGTTCCAGCATAACTTCTCTACCTAGGCACAGACTTTGATGAACATTTTTTCAAATGATGGGAGGTTGTTGATCTCACGATGGTCCCATTAAATTTTTTTTAGAATCGATGATATAGTTTTTGAGTTATCTTTAAATAAGAAACTGTTAGTTTCAAAGTAAAATATTGTTGCTAATGCTAGAAACAAAAACTCATTGCAAAATATTTTTCCATCTCAAAAAATCTAACACCTAAGTACCTACCTAAAAAAAAAAAAAAAAGAATGAAAATGATCGAAGAAAAAAATAAATCTTTTAAAATTTCTCCAGTAAAATCTACTAGAATTCAAATTATGTCAAAAAAATCGTTAAATGGTAATTTAATAATGTTTTTCAAAAAGTGTAACCGATTTCAATAAAAAAATATAAAAAATGCGCTAAAAAGAGAAATATTATCCTTTTAAAATTTCTCCAGCAAGATCCAGATCTAGGTAGCAACTGGAATTATTGAAATCGGTGCTAATTAAAAGTTTTGTTATATAATTCGACAGAATTGACGTATAAAACCTACATGGTATGAAAATGAGCGCCAACTTCTATAATTTTCCTCTGGTAAAAAATTGGAGTTCTAAAACCGAATTTGTTTTGGTACCTTGTAAAAAGTTTAAAAATACGCGAAATGGACCCAACTCGGGTTGTTTTTGATTTTTTTTTTTTTTTTTTGCAAAGCATAAAGCTTGTTAATTTTTTACTTTTCGGCAAACTTTCAGTAAGTCTTTATCATAGTAATTGAGACACATTAGGTTACTTGAATGATAAACGCTGAACACGCAAATACCAGCAACAACGACAAGCTAACAGGATGATTGTGTGGTTGTCCACAGCTTGGAGTTTTCGTGTTTTTTCGGACATTTCAATTCAAAAATAGAACGGCTAGAGTGACGCGTAGAACACTCGTATACCTATGTTTTGTAAGCATTAGAAGGGCTATAGTTCAGATTTTTCAATTGAATAGATAAGGCAC
>WOFM01000609.1:401566-615575 GCA_011428145.1 Ericerus pela
CTCGGCCGTCACACGCCAAGTGGATTCGTGCGCATTTTGTGGTTATGGTTGCGCATTAAAGAGCGCAGTACTCGCGCCTCGTCGAACGCATCGCCACGGTAACAACCTTCACCACAAATACGATTTGTGGAGAAATTTTGGCGGGGCGGGGGGTCCACGCAGCGTTGTTTAAAAAATTCTAAAATAATGCCGCGAAACGTTCTGTTCGCGGGTGCCTTTCATTCTCTGCGCGCTTCTTCGCCAAGAAGACGACGCGACGTAGCGAAGGCATAATCCTTGAGGTGGATGACGGATGTGGGATGAGGTAGGGCGCGGGTAAAAAGAATCAACTGCGGAGAGGAAAGGGCGTTCACTCGATTGGCTTGGCTACGTAAAAGCTATTCTCGGAGAACGCAGTTTGGCCGAGGGTGTAGGGGGTACGGTTCGGGTGCGGTTCGAGTGGGGTGGGGTGGTGAGAGTGTCGTCGGTGGAAGTCGAAAGGAGTAGGGAAAGCGAGTGGGAAATCGTCGGGTCATCAAAGTAATTACCGCGTCGCTGGTGTAGAACGGCCAAATTTGATTAGCCTAATGGGATAGGCCTACGCCACATAGTCGCCTATACGATCTCGAATCGGCGCGTGTCGGTCAAGTCGAACTTGGCAAGAATTGGCGAAGATGGCGGCGGCGGCGGCGGCGGCGGCGGCGGCGACGTGTCCTCACCCACGAACAATTTCCAACGTCGAAGATACGCGGGCCGGCGATGCGACGCTGCCAGTCGTTCGTCGCCTTCGATTTCGCGCATTCGACCGCACAGCGAAAAGTAAATTTCGGCCGGCGGTGGCACGATTTCGTCTCGAAGCGTTTCGCGTTCACCCGAATGTGATCGCAGCCCGCCCCGCCCCGCCCTGCCCGCCCGCACCCAACAACGAGCCCCACATAGTCGACGCTCGAATGGTGGATGGCGCGCTACCGCTACCGTCTTTCAGTCGCGCCGGGTCGCCCGACAGCGCGAGACAGAAAAGCAAGCACCGAGGTGGGTACTCGGCGAAAGCGATTATCTATCAGAGGTACCCAAATAAGACGCAAAGGAAGACGCGCGTAACACGAGAACGGAAAAGGAAAACAAACGACGATGCACGCACACAAATCCTACACTAGCGAATCTCTTCCAGTTGTGGTCTTAAAAATACCGAGGATCGATTTGAAATTAACTAAGTAGGGGCTGGGACACGAAAGAAGAAAAAAAAATTAGAAAATATCACTTCGAAAGGAACACGTAAAACGTTACAGGTAGGTAATATAATCGATAATAATAATAAAAAAAAAAAGAAAAAAAATATTACCAACATTAATCGGCAATTTGCCGCACTGTTTGTCGGCCGCAGAGTCCGGCCAAACCAAACAAATTATAGACGTGCCGACGAATTCGCGAATAAACGCAAGTAACGATACAAAATCAAAGAAAACGGGTGAACGTAGCAAACGGGGAGTGGGAGAAAAGCTTTCGCTTCGGCGCATTCGCCATTCTCGGTAGTTTTTGCGGGCTGCGAGCTGCGGCCGCACAAAACTCGCTGACGGCGTTACGTGGCGCAATGATACGAAATACAGCAGCCACTAGTCAAAGGGAGCAACGCGTAGAAATCTATCATAGGCTAATCGTAATTCGACGCTACAGAAATACGGCGAGGGGGCGAGAGGACGAGGGAAACGTTAAATAAGGCGCTCGTTGGCGATAAAAACAATAAAATTAAGATAGACGATTAAAAAATTACAAAGGCACAGCCGATCATTCGAAAATAAATAAATCGATCGCTTAGGTACGTGAGTAAATAATACAAAAATAGTAATCGAAATACTTATCTAAAAGTACGTACGTATTGAAAATTAACGAACGCGAGTCCACCTAACGATAATTCTAACGGGTGGGCCTACCAACGACCTTTTAATAACGATAACGACTATACACACGCATTGGTACGTACCCAAGTACCTAGTAATGATTATCGTAATAATAATACGATAATAATGATAATGATTGATGACGATGACGATGACGATGATTAAAAAAAAAAATTAATAATATAATAATAATAATAATGATAATGATAATGATAATGATAATAATAATAATAATAATAATAATAATAATAATAATAATAATAAGAACAACGACAACAACAACAACAATAATAATACCGTAGAACCTAATGACGACGATAAAATAGATAAAACATAAATAATCCGGCAAATCATCTCGGCAGACGGTGTAGACATCGAATTTCGGCCATTTTTGATCAGAAAATCGCGCCGACAAAATGAGGCGGCGATTTGCGCGTCAACATTTCAACGGCGAAGGGCGAGTTCGAAATTGGCGTCGAAGAAATGGTTTGCGAGACGTCAACGACACAAGTAAAACAAATTCACGATGAAAGATTTAAAGTTCTCATTTTTCACAGCCGAATATTCGAAATGATTTCACTTGGGTCTGCGAAAATACCGTAAGACGACGTATCCCAACGTTCTGAACGCAAACAGGAAGACGAAAAGGATCAAAGTATTCAGCCACAATGGCAGCGCCGAACCTTCCGCGTTCAAAATGTCCGCCGCCGGAATGTACTTCGAGTTCTGACACACTTCGAATTTTGACTTGGCCGCGCATCTGTTGGCACACGAAAGGCGGAGGTATAAAAGTTGAGAAAAAAAAAAAAAAAAAAACACAAAAAAACAAAAAAACAAATAAACAAATAAACAAATAAATAAAAACGATAAGCCTAGACTTTATAGGCCAACGGGCAACGACGACGCACGTGCGACATCGGGCGAAGGTGCAAAGGTGGAATTGTGGAAGTATGCGAGTGGACGAGCCTAGGCGCGGGCATAGGTCCATAGTTATGCGTTGGTCAAGGAGGGAGTGGGGGGCATATGATTGTAACCGACCATCGACCCACCAACGAACGAATAACCAGCCCGTTATTCCACAAGTAGACCTGGCAGACGGGCCGCCTTTCCTACTTGGAAACGCTTAAGGCGAGCACTGCAAGATAATTGGAGCAAACGAGGAACAGCGTAGCCTCTGTCGGCCTAACTCCGAACTACGGAAGAAGGTACGCGTAATCGGGCGTGAGCCGCGTAAAAGAATAGATGCGGCGGCGGCGGCGGCGGCGTCGACGAGCGTCCACTACGGCGAAGCCCATTTGAAAATCGAACGAATCGAATGTTTTCAAGATTCGCGTCGCGCCACTCCGTTCGGATCGCTTCGACGGCGTAGCGACAAGGTTAGGCGATAGGCCGGGCACCGGCTGCGGTACCAGCAGCTCGCCCAACACAAGACACACTTTCGCAAAGAGCGGCGTGCGTTCGCCCCGAAAATTCTTCGAAATTCTGAGCCCGCCTTACGGCGACCACTCGTATTTGGGGCGATTTTCGAGGCACCCATCGTTTTTCGAATACGAGTGGCGGAAATTACGACGTAGGAGTAGGTATTTCGAAACGGGGGCGGAAAGTGTTTCGGGGCCCAGGCTCGCGTTCGTCGCGTTCGTCGCGTTCGTCCGTCGTCGACCTAATTAATACGTACAGCCTGTGGCACGATTGGCAACTCGTACGACGTGCCGACGTGGGCTGTACGAAACGGTATCGAGTAACAGCGCGGGCGACAATCGCCGTCGCCGCTGCCGCCGCACGCTGCGAAACTTACTCGATGGGCGTGCCTTCGCCGAACTCGACGATCTGCATATTCTGGTAGGCGTAGTGAACCATACTCAAACGCTTCATCCACGTCAACCACGGAGGAATGTTGGTGGCCAAGTAACCTCCGAATAGTTGCGTCGCCAACGTGTACACGGCGCTGATTGTGACCGACACCTGCATGTCGCTGCAACAGGCGCCAATGAAGAAGCCGACACTCTGAAATCGAAACAAACGTAAATCGTTAATTTGGCGGGTCCTCCGGCTGGCAAGAGAAGGGCGGCGGAAAGCTTCGACCATATACTAGAGCTTGTACAGTGCTTCCCGTCGAAGCACCGACAAATACGCGTCAGTGCGACGTCACATCGCGGCAAGAAGTCACTTTACTCGACTTTTCGAAGTTCATTTCAGCCAGGTTGAAGTTATTTTCTCTTTCTTCGAAAAATCCTTAAGGCAGTTAACACGCGTTTGCCACATTGTGACGTCATTTACGTGCGCTTCAACCTGCACGGACACAGCCACCAGTCTATTTAGCAAATGGTCGAAGGCGGAAACGACGACGAAAAGCATAACCTGTACGGGTCCGCAACGGATACGCACATACGGTCGATCATCGTAGCGTTTGTATGGGCTACGTGACCCACGGAAAAGGGCAACGTTCAACGCCTGAGCGCGCCTTTTCTTCGCCGCAGCGTTGTCGGCCCACAACGACCGGACTACCTACAGCCGCCACCTACGTCTGTAGTGCGACAACACGGCCCGAGACCAACCACAGCCGCGGACGGCAGCCCAGTGCCGCTCCAATTTTCTCCCACAATTACTCCATTTCGAGTCGAAAATGCGGTCTGTCTGGTCCACCGCGCAACGCCCCCGCCACACCATTACCGGCTACTTTTCCGCGTCCGCGCTCAAAGGCGTAGTCGACACCAATGAAATTCGCAAAGCCAACGGCCAGCGTCCGTTCGTTGTCACGTCAGTCTTACTCTCAGTCTTACTCGTTGGCCTTGGCCTACACGCGCGTGCTAACCAACCAAGACCGCCATCTTCTAAATTGTTTCACCCATTCATTCGCTTCTCCTCGACCAACGGTTATCAGTGCCATCGCAGTGTTTTTACCACACCCGCTCCCACCTACATACTGGAGGCACTATAGCCCATAAGAATTTCGACGCTACTCCTCGAATCGGTGTTTCATTATAATCCTCGAACGAACGCACACCAGCCACGCTGTTTTAATGGCGTTTTACAAACCGTTCTTTACGTTCTTCGGGGAAACGGCTCTCGGAACAACAGCGGGGAAATTTTGACCAGACCTGTCGCAGAACACGTTACGTAAAAGCTACCTCGCACAAAACTTTCGGCCCCATCTGTTGGGTGCTTTTTTCGGAATCCTAAAAGGAATAATATTTGTAGCAAATTTTCAATTTTCAATTTTCACTTTCACTCGACACTCGGGTATTGAGAGAAGCGAACTCGTGCGCGCAAAGGTATCACCACCGCACCTCTGTCTGTTGGCCTATCTGTTTGCGAACAATACGAAAACAAAATCATTTAAGTCGGTCGCCAGGTTCACTCGCTACAACCTTTCAAAGTGTAACGAGAGCACCTGTCGTAGCGTTTCAAGGGGAAAGCAGAAGTGCCATTGCGCTAAATTAATGGTTTCGGCATCTGGTGGAGGTAGAGTATACCTATATTAGCTCAAGTATAGAAACACGCCATCTTGTTTCACAAATGGAAAGTGATAGCTCCGCTGTTACTATTATACTACATTGAAAAGTATTAGGATTTACTGTGGTTTTTTGGATAAATTTTCAGCTTATTTTAATTAATGGAGCCTCGTTGAATATCTTCCTGCAATTTTACATTAAAAAAAACCTTAACATTATCAAATACGAACACACTTATCTCTTTTATGCTACCTATACTCCTAACTCTATATTACAAACGGGTGAAATAAATCTGGAATAACTTCGATAACTGGTCTATCATAAAACCACAATATCATTTCAACTTGAAAATATTTTAAAATTAATCTGAGAAATAATTAAAAAAGAAAATTCACTCGACTACCTCAACACACCGATGATTATGTAGAATGAAGCTTGTTTACCTTACGTTTGTGAAACAAGATGGCGTATTTCCCTACTCAAGTGTGTAGTATCTTTAGTGCAGGCATCAATGTACCCATCCTTCCCTACGTAAATGTCCGCTGCAGCACTTGTTGTGTGCCAGAAACGAAGCACGACATACGGTACACCCATTATCGCAGTCCAGTAGAACTTTGGCACGTAAAGTAGTACATTACACATCACGGTTCAAAAGTGAGCGTTTACACGCAAGGAGAAGGTTGCAAAACGAGCAATTCCCCAACCACGTAAACTCACTTTTGAACCTCGTTGAGGAATATATTTCATACGATAATAATGATCGGAAAGCGACGAAATGTTAAAATTCTATCTTAATGACGAGTTTTTCTCAAAAATTATAAAAAACGAAACAAAATATCAACCTCCTCATTGAGGGGCAGATTTCACGTTTCATTCAGAAATTGCAACATCTATTTCGATGCAAAGTGAACGTGCCCTACGTATAAAAAGAAGCTTCCCCGTCTAAATGGAGACGCATTCACTGCGCATCGAGGATACACTCATCAGTAATAAGAGCTACTTTTCACTTGTAAAATACCAGCGTAAACGTTACCTTTCTCATCACGTATTATAGTGTAAATAAAATTACCTCCGAATAAGGAAAAATTGTCCATTTTGGTCGAATTTTGCTACTCAGTCAGCCAAAAATATGACAGCCGGACTCGGCTGACCACAGTACAAAACCCACTTGGTTAGTTTCACAATGCACGCAAACATCCGGTAACAGACAGACAGACAGACAGACAGACACACACACACACACACACACACACACACACACACACACACACACATAGCCAGCCTAGAGTAACTACAGGCCTATAGGCTAGGCCCGTCATTTTTGCATACGTAGGTTCATTTATGCCAAGTTTCAGCCCATCATATTTTAGCCTTATTCGTAATACAAAAAATAACGCTCAAGAGGATAGAAATGTGAGGCTACTCTGCGAGGAAACAGGGCATAATGACTCGAACAACGCGAGTGTTAAGGGAACAGCAGCATCCCGTCGTTATCGTTTTAAGCGTTATTTCTGATGTGTAAACATCTTAGCGCTTGGTCTATGGTAGGGGCTAAACTTGCGTAACACGTAAGTCTTACAATACTGTAACTCTCGTTTGGGCGCGTAAGCACACAACCATACACCTACACAAGGAGAATAACATTCAGATATTTTTGCTTAAGCATCAATCCTTCGCGAATATAGTGGCGGAACTCACGCCTTTCTTTTCGTATGGTGAAGAGGGCTTTTCTCAGCTTTCGTGCGAATGCGGTTGGAAGGGGTGCGACGGATTGCGGCGCGGTGCGATGCGCCGGTTACAGAACATCGTTGCGGGCCCGACAAACGAAAACGAATCGGCCGGTCGCGATACAAATGCGGACGCCAACTGGCGGATGATTTACCTGCGCAACGATGGTGTTGAGCAGCAGAAAGGCGAGCAACAAGAAGAACACTTTGGAACTGCACGAGCCGAGCATCGGATAGGAAATGATGTGGTAAATGGCGGGCAGCGTAATCGTTAACGGAAGTTCGCCAATCATTTTGGCGATGTAGTAGGCGGAGAGTCGATAGGCGCCGCTCTGCCGTTCCTTGTTGATCACTTCTCTCTCCGACGGAACTGTAAAAATAGCGACGCAAATTTCGTCGTAAAATTAAAGGAGGCCGTAACCTGCGAGTGGACGGCTGACGGCGCCGACGCCAGCAAATTTTCAACGTGCGGCGGTGACTGGGCGGCCGTCGAGCGCCGGTTTAGCGGCGCGCTACACGTCTCGGCTTCGAGGGTACGAATGCGGACCGATCGGACGCCACGTACGCCGTACGCCGGCGACATTTACGCGACCGCACGGGCCCAGTGGAAAACGAACCTTCGGTCCACTTTGTGGTTGTTGCGAATGGGTGGGTGGGTAGGTAGGTAGGTAGGTACTTACACGAGTATAAGGCGCCGAAGTGGGCGAATAGCATCCAGTACGTTGTGGAAAAGAACATCCATCCCCGAATGTCGTGAATGGCGAGTTCGGTGCGGGGTAGGTTGAACCACAGCGATCCGGCCATAATGCCCAGCACCACCGTCTGCACCCAGTTCAGTTTCGATAGCATGCGAGGTCTGGCCTCTTGAAAGTTGCGTTGACTAAGCACCTGCGAGGGGCAAAACAAAAAAGTGTCAACAGATGTAGATACCACATTCGTAGGTGACGCAGCCTCCGCTAAGCAACTGCACGCGTTACGCGAACACTCGTGCGTCGCCTCATTTCGTTGCGAATTTAAAAATCGGTCCACAGGCGATCTTAACGCGGCGCCGCGTACCGAATCAATACCTACGGCTACTCTCACAACGCCGGTGGATATTTGTACGTGCGTTCCCACCAACCTACGAAGGTTCTAGGCTCGGTTTTATTATTTCATCGCTTCGAAAAACTTATTTATAAAGGAAAATCGATGAAGGCTGCATTAATAGCGCTGCGTGTACATAAAATGAACAGAAAAAAAAACATTATGCAAACTTGTTAGCGCCGCATTTAGCGGCCTTTTTCTCATTCTTAAATTTACATCATCCCACGTGTTTTTTGAGACGCTGAATTCGAATTTGATGTTCATTTTACCAGTCAACCCATTCTTTAACCCTAATCAGATCGATCCAAAAAGGTGACGAATTTTGATTTTTATATTTTATTGCTCGATATATCGCAGGATATGCGTTTCGAGACGCTGAATTCGAATTTGGTGTTAATTTTTTCATTAAACCCATTCTTCGACCCCCGTTGGGCCGAGAAAGGGGAGAATTTTATATTTTCTGATTTTATGCGAAATATATCGGTGAACATTTTGCTCAGGATTAAGGTCAAAGGTCCTAAGCATCTGTCAAACAAAGCTCACACCACAGGCAGCTAGTATAATACATATATACCTATATTAAAAGGTAAAGTGGCGGTCTTTTTTCTAACTGTATATGTTCGTTCATCCATGTCAGAATGGGAGTATAACATGGCCTTTTTTTTCCATTGTTGATATTTTTCCAATCACCGCAGGTTACTTTCTCACTTCTAGGTTGGCATATTACTTGATGACTTGAACAAAATGTAGAGAAAGTATTGTGTAAAGTTTGTGTGTCCAGGTAGTGGATGTCATGAAACAAATACTTTCGGTTGCTACAGTTGATGGTCCTCCCCTTGACAGCCCCCAAAAAGCAGTATTTTGTACTGCAAAATGTTTTACTGATTACAGCTCAAGAACCATGGGGCCTATGAAAAATATGTAAATCACTTTATTTGTAGAAAATTGTAAAAGAAATCTTTCTGCTAAGAATAAAATTATCTGTAGGATCAATCCCTACCGGAGAGTCAAGAAAACAACGCTGAAATATGATCCAAAACATCTGAGGGGCTGAGAAGGGAATATCAACTTGAGAGATGTTAAGTATTTGATTTTGTACAGTTCAAGGTACAATCTGATAAGCCTTTGAAGGGCAAAACATTATCTTTCTTGTTTCTTGAGAAAAGGGGGGTTAACAATGTGGTGATCCAAAAAGTATGCCACTTTACTAAAAATCCGCCATAATACCTGTTGGTAAGAAAAAAGTCCGTCACTTTACCTTTATATATATATATGTAAGCTCTTTAGAAAATAATGAAGAATCATGTAGACACATCTTTCATCTTTCCATACTTAAAATCCATCAATAAATGAATATAATACAAATCTAATATATATATGAGAGATCTCTGCAACTCACTATATCAGCGAGTGCGAAACACAGACAGAAACTGTGGTTATTTTAAGAATGTGAATACATATTCTTACATATATATATATATATATATATATATATGTAAATTTACAGGTAATATAGAGGCCTAAAAATGAAAAAGTAAACGGCTCTCGATGAAAAAATATCTCCCATTCTGACATAGCTGAATAACTATAGACAGTAAGAAAAAAAAATTGCAAGTTCCACTGGAGCATACTTATGAAGGACTGATGTGTGAGCATAAAATAGTGTGGCTGTGTGCATCTGCAATGCTTGTGTACACAATGAGAGCTACAATTGGAAAAGTTGCAGTCACGCGAATCTGACAATTGTAATTCTCATTTAGCCCCTATCATAGACACCAGCTCTAAGATGTTTACAAATCAAAAAGCCCGCCACTTTACCTGTTATTTTATGTATTGTGCGCGTGCGCACGTGCGAGTGTGTGCATGCGTGTGTGTGTGTGTATTGAATACAGAAGAAATTGAGTGAATTATAAATTTGTGATCTACAACTCAGGATCAAAACTTTTACACAAGTCCCATTATTATACTGAATGCAAGGATATAACAGTAGATGGGGTTGAGGAGATTCCCCCAAAAACATTTTATAGTTGGGAAAATTGTGCCCAGTTGTCCATCAGTTGGGAGTTTGGTATTTGGGAAAATTTAAAAACCGTGCTGAACAAAAAAAAAAGAGTATTTTTGTAATGAATTTAGGACTTAAAAAAACTCTGGCGCAGCAATACTTCACTAGAAAATAGTTTTGAGATGGAGATAGAGATAGAGATGCAGATGAAGATAGAAATGAAGATAGTGATAGAGATGGAATGGGGAGAGATCTTACTTGAAAAAATTGCAAAATAATATCGTTAGTAATCTATATTTATATGTATATTAATCAATATTTATAGGGATATTAATTGAAATTTATATCGATATTTCATTGCTGGTTTCAGGCTAAGAAATCACAAAACATTATCGACAGTTATCCACATCTTTAACAAAAATATTGATCAATCAATGTTTTATAGTTAAAAACCTTTTTTTCAGAGATTTTTTGTTTCCAGTTTTCTTGAGAACTACTAACCGTTGTGCACCAAACTTCCCTCAGACCTGCTCCCATTCAATTGCTATCTTTTGTAAAAATTTCAGCCCTATCTGTCTGGTAGTTTTTTTAAAACCACGAACACAAAATTTTTTTTAGGAATTGTTTTCTCTAGTTTTCTCAAAAATTACTGAATTAATGGGCACCAAACTTCTAAGAAACTTGCATCAACATAAGAAAAATCTTTTGTGAAAATTTCAGCCCTATCACTTTTTTCATTTTTTCAGAATTTTGGAAAATTAACTTTTTCAGGATTTTTTTGTTTTCCAGTTTTCTCAGAAACGAATTAACTTATAAGCACGAAACTTCCTTCCAACCTGCTCAAATATAAGAACTATTTTTCATAAAAATTTCAGCCCTATCCATGTGGTAGTTCTCTCAAAACCGTGAACACAAAATTTTGGGTGACATCTACATACATATATATATTTTGTGGTAATGGGTGGTGTGATTTAGACAAACAAGTGTGTTTGCGCACTCGTTGATCACCTACCAGGCCAGTGGACATGTAGTCCACAGACCATCTTTTTGCACTCACAGCAGTCACTTTGTCTAGCTGCCAAACTTGAGTACTGAGCTCAATTCGCACACTAATCTTCTTACAGATAGAACACGCTACAGGTTCCTTGTTGTGGTAGTAACACCCACACATACACATATATATATACATAAAAAAGTATCCATCGTTTTCTTTTCTCATGAAACAAATAATTTTATCATCCCCTTTGGTAATCTTTTTGTGAGGTCAATTTAAACACCCCGTTTGCTAGCGAACTGGTTAAAAATTATAAAGGTAAACTTGAAAATTTTCAGTTGGGAATTTTAAACGTTTTCAGTAAGAGATTTCAACATTTTTAGTTGAAAATTTTTAATTTTCTCCCCCCTGCAAAAAAAAAAATCTTTTGTCCCCGAGTGAATGCAATAGAGGAAAATACAATACTTAAAAAAACCAAAAAAAAAACCAGTATCAGTGACTATCACAGACTGTTACATTTAATATGATAACATTTTCATCTTCAATATCAATGTTTTACTATCAACTATCGATACTGTGTTTAGAAATATAGAGGTTGTGGATCAGAGGTGTAACAAAAAGAGATTTGATTGAAGTAACGTCCAAGAAGCGAATGTTTATTTTAGAAGTTACATTAATTTAAGCAAAGTACATTTTCAGAGTAATGAACGAACGGTAACGGAAGTGAACGAGTGAGCGGCGGAAGTGGTATATCAGTGTAGCCGCGAGTAGATATAAATAAATGTATTCGATATATGTTCGTGTGTTCGCAGGAGTGAGAGGGGAGAAGGATTGGTGGTCTCAACACCCCCCTACAATCTTTTGAACTGATCACGACTGTGGGTGTTACAAAAGTGTTTAAAAGTTCATTACATTTAATTACAAATTATAAAAATATAAATTTAAAAATTGGAAAAGTGTACATGTAAAATGGTAACTAATTTGGACGCTTGTAGTAAGTATATTGATTAATAAATATGAATAAAATATAATAAATATGGTAACATGCAAAAATAATTTATATTAGGTAACAGGATAAATAACATGCAAATAGAGATAAAATATAATGAATTATGTTTGTGATGTTTCAGACAAAATTTTAGTAAGGGAGTTGACTTTTTAAGGATCACAATTTGGGGATTCCAGGATTTTACTAGTAAGTAAGATATGCTGCTTACTGGATAATGCTTTTGTTAGTAAGTCAGCTATTTGATCTTCAGTAGCTATTTGTTTGAATGTGAAAATTTTGTCGTTATAGGCCTGAGCAAGTCCATAACATTTGATCATGAGAGCTCGAAGACGTTTTTGTCCTCCGCCTGAGATGACATGAATAACAGATATATTGTCTTCGTAGACAATTACAGGGGTGTCAATTGAGAAAAATTCACGATTGAGTAGCCAAGCAAGTTCTATGTCCTCAAAAGAATCGTGAAGAGCAATCAATTCAGCTGCTGTGGATGAAGAAGCATGAATATTTTGGCGATGAACGCCCCAATTTATTAGGTCACCATACATAGTAATTAGATATCCAGTTATAGATTTTCCTTTTTCTAGTTCAGACATGTTTATAGGCTGATTGTCAATGTCGGGGGCATAAGATGCATCGACATAAGCTGATATGCCTTCGGAGTTGGATCTGTATACAATGGCAAGATCGATCGTGTATTTCAAGTATCGGATGATACGCCGTACATAGTTCTTTTTTGTGTCATCTGAACAATTTTGGAATCTGGACAGGTAATTGACTGAGAAGGAAATGTCTGGCCTTGTGCCTCTAGATACATATAATAGTGCACCAATCATGGATCTGTATTCTTTATTATCTGTGCCTTCAGATTTGCTTAACTTGAGGCCTGTCTCCATAGGCGTTTTGGAAGGATTTGAATCACTCATTTTAAATTTCTGGAGAATCTTTTGGATCTGCTGTTTTTGGGTAAGTTTAATTGTTTGTGATTCACGATTTCTTTCTATTTCGAAACCTACAAAATGGGTTGGGTTGTTTACAACTTTCATAGTGAAACGAGTTTCAAAATGAGTAGTTATTTCATTAGCCCATTCTGGACGATTAGTTGCGAGAAGGATGTCGTCTACGTAAATTATCATGAAGGCAATGCCATCTGAGTCATCTTTACGTGTGTATACGCATCTGTCGATTTTTGATTTTGTAAAATTGGAAGTTTGAAGATGAGAATCCAGTAACTCAATCCAATTTTTACTAGATGTTTTAAGGCCGTAGATGGATTTTTCAAGTTTCAGTAATTTAGATTTATCGACATTGCAACCTTGGGGAATATTAAGAAAGATGTCATTTTTAATTTTTGAGTTTAAATAGGCTGTTTTGACATCATATTGAACAAGTTGTAGATTTAATAGATTGGTTACGGATAAGATCCACCTAATTAGCCAGAGTTGCACAACAGGTGCATAGGTCTCTGTCATAGAATACTCGGATCTGTCCATAAAGCCTTTGGCAACGAGTCTAGCTTTTGGGCACATTACTCCTCTGTCATTGGCTTTGGCCGTGAATATCCATCTTGTGTCGATAGGTTTGATATTATGTGGGCGATCTACAATTTTCCACACATTAAGATCTGACATAGATTGCAGTTCATCATTGATTGCCTGAAGCCACTCTTTCTTAAAAGGATTTTGGAAAATATCACTAAAGCTTACTGGCATGCAATCTTCTATAAACAAAGAGTCTTCAGATGAGGCTTGTTTTAGCACATTGACCCTATAGATTGCCTCGATTTCCTCTTCTAAGGGTTTAACTTGGAGTTCTTCTGGTTTATCAGTGAAATTGACTAATGTTTTCGTCTCATCAAATTTAACATCGCAGGATTTGTAGGATTTCATTTTGATTGGATCTAATATCTGATAACCTACATTCGAAAAGCCGATCAGAATTGTTTTTAGGGCTCGGGGCAAGAATTTTGGGTCGAGATGCTCCTCTTCGTTCTTCTTGGCTTTGACTGCTGATTGCTGTCTTTGTTCAATGGGAACGTGTTTATATGCAATAGCACCAAAGACTCGAAGATGGGAAATATTAGGTTTAGTACCGTATAATTTTTCGTAGGGTGTCATGTTCCCTAGATTGACGCGGGTCGGACTTCTATTAATTATATGGGCGGCGGCTAATACTATTGTTGACCATAATTTAAAATCAATTTTTGCGTCGTATAATATGGCTCTAACTCTTTCGAGCAGGGTTCTGTTTTGCCTTTCGGCTATTGCGTTTAATTCGGGGGTGTACGCCACGCCATCATCTAATGTGATTCCTTTTTCGGAGCAAAATTGTGTCATTTTGGAGTCGGAGTATTCTTTAGCTTGATCAGTTCTTAATACAGAGATAGGATCATTGGGAAATTTTGTATTGAAAGATAGATAATACTCTTTAAATTTATCAAAAGCCTGGGATTTTCTTAATATTGGAAAGGCAAGAGTATATTTCGAGTAATGATCAATAAAGGTTATTATGAATTTTTCTCCGTTATATGCTTCCTGAAAGGGTCCCGTGATGTCTGATGAGACTACTTCCATTCTTCTTGTTGGTCGAGTCCTCACACCGTGATGACCAAGTCGGGTGGATTTAGCTTTTATACATATTTCACAAGTGGCAAAGTCATCGTCTTTAAATACCAAATTTTGGGGCATACCTACAACTACTTTTGATAGTGCTTTCAGGCTTTTGCCACTTAGATGACCTAATCTTCTATGCCACAAGGTTTTAGTTTTGTTTATGTTTTTCTTGTGCTTTCTATT
This sequence comes from Ericerus pela, assembly GCA_011428145.1. Classification (NCBI taxonomy): domain Eukaryota; kingdom Metazoa; phylum Arthropoda; class Insecta; order Hemiptera; family Coccidae; genus Ericerus; species Ericerus pela. The sequence goes on from WOFM01000609.1 coordinate 416,503, forward strand.
TATTCCGACACTCTCTCCATTTAATTCATCCTCAGATTCGGAATAAATCTCCTGATTGACCGTATCCACTTCGGTATCTTCAAAATTTTGGGGATGGTCAATGTTTTCCTGCTCTCTTTGTGGATTGCTTGTTCCGGCCTCATTCAGTTCTTCAAAATTTTGGGAAGGATCATCTATTTGATCTTCCTGTTCTGCAGACGTACTAGGTACAGGCATACACACAAGCTCCTGATAGACCTTATTTTCCTCTTCTTCATCAACTATCTCGTAATCAATGTAATACATAGAACCTCTCTTTGGAGCGGTTATAGTAATTTCACCAGTGTTTTTATTTATGATATCTGCATGATCTGTGTCTGTTATGATCTTGAATATGCCAGACTCCATGATTTTAGCTCCTGACCAAATATCAAGGCTTAAATCAGGATCATAATATACCTCTTTTAGGTGAATAGTGGAAAATTCTGCGTTAGAATTGCAGACATTAACGTACATTGATCCAACATGGGTAGGGTTTACGAATACGCCTTTTTTGGCACAAAGTGCTCTACGAGAATTGTCAACTTTGCGTACGTTTCTTAATTTTGAAATATCATTGACCATGTGGTCATCTGCTCCATTATCTAGTAACATCGTATGGAGTTGGTTTTTTGGGGGGGCGGACTTTGATACTGTAGGGGGTTTAGGCCATTGAAATTCATCTTCAATGTCATCAAAACTTAAATGATTAAGGTTTGAGTGTAACATCATAGAATATTTAACACGAAAATTGGATTTATCATCGGACTTTTTCTGGGAGTTCGTGTTATTTGAAGTTTGGGGTTTCGAGCTACTGTTCTGGTTCTGGGTTTGTGGAGTATTACTAGCTGTAGATTTTTCGTTAGGGCATGTCCTTGACATGTGTCCTTTCTTGTTGCATCTGAAGCATGTAATATCCATTTGGGATACATTATCTTTTGAAGGATAATTATTTTGTTTGTTTTGACTATTTTTGTGATCGTTTAAATAACTCGTTGTGTTGTAATTTGGTTTGGAAAAATTTGAGTTATTATTATTATTTCGAAAATTTCTAAAATTTTTTCTATTATTACTTATTGGTTGATAGGAAGATTTGGGCTGATCAAACCCGGGAAAAGTTTTATTAGAATATTCGATTCGATCACATTTTTCTAATATCATTTTTGTGAGTCTGACAGTAGTTCGTTTTTCTATTTCTAATTGGCGGAATTCTGAGAAGACAGTATCAAACTTTTCGGGCAATGACATCATTAATTGATCAATTTCATCGGCTTCCGATAGGGGGTAATTAGCATCGCGTAGTTCTTCCACAATGGATGAAAAAAATTCCAAGAATCTACGGATGGTACCTCTCCTTGGATCGAAGCGAAGGGACTGAAATTTTGACTTTAAGACCATGATGTTAGTAGCAGTTTGATTCCTGTATCGAGCATCTAGGATTTCGAAAATTTGAGAAACTACGTCGCAAGTTTTGACATGATGAAGGATTCTTTTGTCAAGTCTTTCGAATATGTGGGCTTTGGCCCTTTCCTGAGTTTGGAAAAATTTAAGCCATTTAGATGTTAGGCGTTCTTCGGATGATGTGTAAATGTAACTAGTTTCTCGAGCAGTAGGAAAGATTGTGGAATGGCAACCTTTACCTATAAGGGTGCTGATGATGGTTGCACGCCATCCCTCATAGCCATTTCCACGGAAAACATTTGAGATCCTATCATTGTTTTCAGTATTCATAATTAATGAATTGACTGAATTAAAAAAAATTTAAAAAAAAATAAAAAAAAATAAAACAAACGGATGTCAATCCCCAGCAAATGCCGCAAGACTAGGATTGCCGTACCTGTGATAACCAAACAATTTGTAGATTTAACGATAGTATTTAAATTGTCCTTGTGTGTGTCTCGAGTAGGTCCACTGCGGGCAAGAGATCACACACGTTAAAGATGAGACTGGACGCTTCCCAATAAAAAAAATAAAAATAAAATAACAAGACTTTTTAACCCAAAATAATTCGTATAAGAATTCAATATTCAGTAAAATGATTAATTAAAATCAATAAAATGAAAAGGTGAGGGTGAAAATGAATTGGCTACCTTCAGATCGAGGAGATTAGAAAGGAATAAAATTATTGAAAACAGGGGAAAATTTTGTTTGAAATTATATATCCACAAAATAATTCGAAATGAATTTGTAGAAAATTAAAAAAAAAATGAAAGGTGATTTAAAAAAAAAATATTTCACCAGGTATTACAAAAATTATTTCTACTGGTAACTCGTAAGAAAAATAAAAAAAATTCACAGTAGAAAAAAAAATAAAATATTTAAAATATATTCGAATGAATGATTAATGGTGTTCGAGATAAAAAAAATATTTAATTTAGGTGTTCGTATAAGAAGAGAAATATTCAAAAACAAATCGTTAATTATTTTCGACAAAAATGTGCAACTGCAAAAATTTTCAAGTTGCAACAAAATGGTGGTTTGAAATTGAAAAACCGCGCCAACGTATTTAATGAATGGGCGAAGATAAGCGTTCGTAGGTTCGTTGCACTTAACAAAAGGTTGATGTACACGTTCGAACGAATGAACGAAACGAGCCGTGCATACGTCACGAGTTGTACACTCCAAGACAAAAGTGGCTGCAAAAATTTGCACACGACTTGCCAAAATTTGTACTTAGAAAAATTTTGAAAAGGCCAAAATTATTTGAAATTAACGGTATTTTCAAATATGCAGGTTAAATTTTGAGTCGAAAGAGTTAAGTTTCACGAAAAACACGAAAATGAGCACGAAAAAATACGAAAAAATTACGAAAAATTATGAAAATATGTTTTTTATTACCTTTTTCAGCAGAAAGTTTTTAAGTTATACCCTTTTTAACCGTCGATTTTTTGTTTTTTCAGGTTCGTTTTCTGGAATTGATGAAGGTGGTTCTCTGGAACTGCCGTTTAAATTGCGCTTCGGTTGTTTTGAACGTACTTCGATGAGGATGTGAGTTAAATTTTTTGAGTTTTAAAGATGATACCAAAATGAAGTTGAATTGAGATGGTGAATACCAATTTTGACGTTGTTGAATTGAAGCTTTTACGTTGGTTTCAGATCAATTTGTGAGTGCTCAAGGCGATTTACTTCCAATTGATGACTTCGACGAATTAGTTCATACACAAGCAGGGTAGACACTAATGAATTTACTAGTTTTCAGGCAACACAAGCAGGGTTCCTGAACAACTTAGCAATCGACGAGTCCTGGAATTTTCGATACACTTGGCTGGATTATACACAAACAGGGCAAATCCTTTTCAGCAAACGACGAAACTCATTGAACGTTTACAGCATTCAATGTGGAATTAAATTTTTTGAGAACAAAAAATATTTAAGGCTCGAAAAAAAATGGTACGTTGGAACTAAGTTACCCAACACAAAATAAAATTACGAAAATATTAAAAACACAATTATTCACGAAAGATTTTTTCAAAAATTTGACTTAAAACACAAAGAAAATTCACAAAAGTATAAAAAAAAAATTTTAAATTATTGTTTTTTTAAAATTTGTTACAGGTACAAGGATTGTTACCGAGCGATGCTACCATATAGAGGTTGTGGATCAGAGGTGTAACAAAAAGAGATTTGATTGAAGTAACGTCCAAGAAGCGAATGTTTATTTTAGAAGTTACATTAATTTAAGCAAAGTACATTTTCAGAGTAATGAACGAACGGTAACGGAAGTGAACGAGTGAGCGGCGGAAGTGGTATATCAGTGTAGCCGCGAGTAGATATAAATAAATGTATTCGATATATGTTCGTGTGTTCGCAGGAGTGAGAGGGGAGAAGGATTGGTGGTCTCAACAAGAAATACATGGATTTCCTCATAACTGTCGATATTTCGACGTGTCATAAGAAAGCTATGTAGTTTGTATCGATATTATTATCGATAATCAATGGAAAATTTAACAAGAAAAAACGACATCGAATGTAAAAACGAACCCCGATTTTGCTGTAGTGAAAATAAAAATGTTATCGCATTAAAAATCCAACAGTTTGAAAATTGCCGAGCATGGCGACATAGAGACGAAGTTTGTGGATGCCGCCGATCTAAATAGTCGGATACCGAGCCGACGTCCATTCGAATTCGAAGCGGGCAGTCGGCGTACCGCAGGCAGGTAGGCTAACCGACGTTAAGAGAAGGAGAACGGATGCGGCGGAAAAACGGCCAAGAAAATGAGCACTCGCCACGTGGTAAAAAAAAAAAAAAAAAAAAAAAAAGTACGCCTCGATAAGTGTACGTGCACCCAGTCGACAGATAAGATAGTTGTAGGCTGAACAGTTATAGCCTAACTGCCACGAATTTAGAGAGGCCGCGAGCCGAGAAAGGGGCGGGCGTAAAATGTAATTTAAAATTGAAGGTTCGAACCAACTGCGCGTGGATAATAAGGCGATAGTTGAGGGTACGCGAGAAACGCGCGCCCACCGTGGCTTTACAGCTTTTCAACGACAATAAAGTAAATTTTCGACCGACTTGGAACGACGCATCAGTGCGTCGCGTGCGTTGATTAGGTTCGTGATTTCAAACCGCTGCTCCGGCTCTCGGTTCATAGGTGGCCATCGCAGCACAGCGAATCTTTGCGTCAAAATCGATCGGCCCTACGAATTACGATTCCGCATCCGCAGCCGCGTTTGGTTCGGTAAACGAAAATCGCAAAATGAAAATCACCTACCTAACACCTAATCGATTGGCGGATGAACAGTTTAGCCTATGACTTACGTTCCCACAGTTTCTAACGATATAGCCTACGGGCTAACTTGAAGGGTCCAGTAAGTAGGCAGGAGGAGGAGGACGGTGGCGAACTCGTTGGACGAGTTGGCGACTTTCGATGCGAAAACCGCGACTACGTGCGGCCAATAGGAATTACCGGTGGGCGAGTGGGTCATGTTAGGCGGGGTGTGGACGGGTGAGCAGTAATTCGTCAAAGCCTAGCGGCAGAAACGCCTAACTGACGGATTCGAACAAAGTGGCGAGCCGACGAAACGCGAAAGCCGAACCAACGGTCGACGAGGCTGACGAACAAATTTGGGCATAAAACGACGGCGGCGCGCGTAGGCGGTACAGTAGGCGCTCGCTGCAACGTCGCAGGGCTGACACTCGAGGGCGTGGACGGCTGCGCGCCTGTTCGAACGTGCGCCGACTACAACGCGTACCTACCGCGCGTCGTTCGATCGCGAGCAAATGGGAGCTGCGGGCCATCAGCAAAGGGAAGGGTGGTTGGGGGAGGGGGGAGGGGGGAGGGGGGTTCACCTTCGCGCTTACTTTGAACTGCGTCCAGAAGCAGGTCGGCCACTGCCACGAGAAATCGTAATCGGAGCTGCTGCCGGAAGAAGACGCGTGACTTTGATTGTCCAGCAACCAGGCGTTGACCTCCTCCTCTTTCGCTGCAACATAAAAGCATACGACCGCTTCGTTAACGTTGCTTTGCTCCAACCGTTAGCCAGTGAGCATATCCAAGTACGAGAGCGCCCAAATAAACAAGTGTCTCCCGCCAGCTGGCTCATATCGTCATTATAAGGTTATCACCAAAATTGTAACGTCGGTTTTCGGTTTTCGGTTTTCGGTTTTCGGTTTTCCTCGGTACAGCATTGTAATTAGCATCATTTCGTCCAGCTGCCGCGGCACTGTAGTAGAGGCTTGGCCTGTCACCCGACTAGTGCCGGATTCGAATCCCAAGAGGATGATAATTTCGAGAGGGAAAATTTTTATTTTTTTATTTCTATAATTGTTCATCGGGTTACTCGATGTTTTTTTAGCGTTTATAAATATAATTATTTCTATATTAGACACGTTTTTCAGTTACAATCAGTTCAGATACGAGATTCACTCGGGTACTATGTTCACTCATCGCGTAGGCGACGAGATCTCTGGGGCATATGCGGGAGGCCGGTCCATGGTACGCCACTTTGGGAGCGACGACGGCGAGGAGGACAAAGCAGGTGGGGCGAAGTGCCACCTCCTGAAGTTCGCCCTGCGGTTGCCAGCGTACAAAGTGGCGCGCCTCGGCCGAGGCCGCCCGCATTGTCTGAGAGATCCGTACACCGGCACTGTGCTCGCGTGCGTCCACTACGTCCACTAACTCACGCGAGGAACGGTACGTAAAAAACTGAAAAATGACGATTTGATCAGCTGGCGCGAGACGCTTGTCGTGAACAACGATTCCACGATGCCGGCTACCTACAGGCCGTGCGCGTCGGGAACGAACGTCGAGCACGAGTATTCGAAGCGGACGCGCTTACGACGACGTGTGCGCGCGCGCGCGGTACGTTGAAAAGGCAGAAAATGAAAATGAAAAACCGTAATACACGCTTACTCGGCAGGGGCACGTAAACGCGACTGTTGCTGTCCGGAGAGGGCGTCGGGCAAACGCTGGAGCACAGATTGTTAGCAGCGTGCATCGACGCGTCCGGAATACGCGCGTTCGAATCTGCTCGCATCAGATTACCGCGACACAAGTCGGGAGCATTTTGAATGGTCGCCGCATGACCTGCCAACAACAATCGAACCAAATATTAATTAATGTAACGTAACCTAACGATGGGGTGTACAGCCAGCAGGTCGCGGTTCGCGGTTCGCGGTTCGCGGTTCGCCGGCGGCCACTCGACGGCCTGTACGCCACGCCACGCCACGCCACGCCACGCCACGCCACGCCACCCATAGACGACGTAATTTTATTATTCTAAATTTCTAAAATAACAGCCACTGTGTCCGTAATTTTACGGATATCATTTGGCATTCGAGTCTAACTCGAAATCGTATTTCTCTTCATTGGTGTCGTATCGTCGTATCAGTGTTACTGGTTGTTGGTTAATAGATCAGTTATCGCGTGTTTATCCTCGGTAGAAACTGGGTCCAAACAAACGATTCGACCCATCTAATTTGCACAGTAAGCAAAGAGAAAGAACAGTTTTAAAGGCTGAGGATCACGCAGAAATTATAATTTTCTTTTATACGTATGTATCGATAGCCTATGATACTCCGAAGAGTACGATTAACTTTTTACCGCGTAGATTTTTGAAAATTTGAAATTTATTTCCATTTTTCGTAATCGTCTGGGAGTTTACATTGGTTTGTGATAACGACGTTAGTTCGTTTGTACCAAAAATCGTCTGCCTGCGACTATCGATACACTTCAGAAATTCGGACAGGTTGTTAGGTCACACGTGACTAATCAATCTATTGTTAATTGCGACACACCGATGTAGGTCCGTGTGACATATTGCTCATACTCTAGCACCTCTATTCGAATGCCGAGCTACACGTAAGCCTACGCCTGCTGTCCTCCCTGAATCGCCGTCGGCCACGGTGTGTCACCGACTAAGCGCACGACTCCGGCAACACTGGCGATACTTAAGCAGACGTACGCTACGTTACACTATTCCGAATACTTGGTAGCTTAATCGCTGAACAGTAAACAAACAACAAACAAGCAGGCAGGGCGGGTAGATACGTAGGTAGGTAGGTAGGTAGGTAGGTAGGTAGGTATTACGACGATACAACACTGACTTTCGGCTAACGAAATCGAATTCGTCGAATCTAAACCGTTTTGTTTATATTTAAAAATTTCACCCATCTACGACAAGCGGAACAGCGGGTGAGCGCTCACCCTCGCATCTCAAAGGTCGTCGGCGACCTCGGCTCGACAGTCGAGAGAGAGAGAAAAAATTTTAACTTGTCGCCACCATTCGACTAAATTTTGGTTTGACGATGGGCGTAAATTCGATGGTAGCCGTGAGCCGGTCGCCGGACGGGCGATGGCCGAGGCCTCAACCCTCACCGACTATTCGAGTTGCGACAAAATAAGTGAAATGGGTGCGAATCCCTACCGGTAGGATGGGTACCTTCGTTCGTAGTCATCCCCGAACAAAAATATTCTCAAAGTTTACGCGTTCGAAGGCATACCTATTCGTAAAACAGAAACAAGAACACAAACCCGAGTCTGTTCAGAATAAGAAGCGCCAGGCGGGCCGAGGCGCTGTCAGAGTGCACTCCGTTCACGCCAAGAAGTGCAAGAAGTGCGTGACATCCGAGGACGTAGATAAGGGGGAAGGTCGTGCGGGTCTGCACCACCACTAGGCCAAGAAGAAAAATGCTCGACCTCTAAAAATTGTGTATTTTTATTATTTTTAGCGATTTTTTGTTACGATTTGGCGGTTTAGAAGAGACCACCGAGAACGGGTGGACCCACCCCTATGACGAAGCTATAAACGCCCTCCCTTGGTGACGTTGTAAACCATATCCACGCTTATCTGCTTGAAATACGAAGTTTACTTACTCCACAAAATTATGCTTATCGTTGTATATAACAATGGGCATCGATACCTTTTTCCTCTCTCCCCAGCCAACTTCTACGTCTATTGTGATTCTTACGTCACGCATTTCTTAGCTTCAACAGAGTACAGTTGACAATGATATGATAAAATGCTCCAATCAGAAATCATTTGATGAAGCGTCGGTTACGTGCGTCATGTCATTCCGGGTAAGAGAGCGTTCTCCACTTCTCATTCGCATCTCGAGCTTCTCTTTGCGTTGCAGGTGGTGGATGGTGCTTCATATTCTGAACAAACAACACACTACAGGCTGATTCACACTCGGCCGGTTTTCATGCTACAAGCCGGCTACTTGAGGTACGATTCTGTTGACAGTTTAAAGTTACTCGCTGTTTTAAATTTTTAAAGTTAAACTTCAACTTGACGGATTTTTATGCGAGATTCTAGTGACATTCTTGGAAGTCTATTCGCCACTATTCGCCACGCTAAAGTTATCCTTAACGTCTGAAAACAGTAAACCGGCTTTAAATACTGTTAACAGAATAATAGTACCCCAAAGAGCTCGCTCGTGGCTATAAAACTAGCCAAGTGTGAATCAACCATGTACCACTCTCGTACCGCCTTAATACATACATTTTACTAAAATCGGGCTATAATGAATCTGTACTGCCATACAGTGCTTTTCAGCTGTTGCCGGTTTTCTTCTTTGGCCGCCTTCATCAACTGACTTTTCACAGCGATTTAGAGGAGGCGGCCGCGGCGGCTCTCGACGAGAATGTAGACGATGAAGTTCTATTCGTTATTTTATTTTCATTTTTATTTCATTTTTAATTTTCAAGGTGATTTATTGTACGTATTTTTGCACGAAAAAATTCAATATTAGTTTTTTATTTTCATTTTTCTAATTTTTTTAATGTTTTTGACGTGATAGCTGGCATCCGAAAGGCAAAAGCATAGTACTGGTGGAGGGATGTTTTGGACGATTCGAGGGGGCCTTGACCAAGGTATGCCGATTCTTATGTCGGCGATGGCAGGGTGACCTCCAAGGGGTGGGGCGAAGCCCCAACCACTTCGGGCCCCCTGCTATCGTCGCGCCCAAAGTGGTACACCTTGGACCGACCCTCCTTGCATTTGCCCGAAAGATGTCACCAATTATGCAATAAGTGAACCCGTGACTCTGAAGCTCATCGTAATTACGATCGTAGATACCCACCTCCCCTATCACCCACTAATATAGGTATTCAAATAATAAGATTATAGGCTAAATACATAACAATACTTCCCGTAATTAATTTGATAGACATTTAAAAAAAAAAAACTCTCGCGCAACAAGCTTCGCAAGAAAAAGTAGATTTTCTTTGTTTAAAAATCACCTCTATCACCAACATTCTTCTAATGAAGTAATATAAAAATATTTATATTTTTTGCAAAAAATTACAAATATCACACAAATACGAAGCATGCGATAAAATATACTGATTCGGTATCATGTTTTCAAAAAATTTTATGAATGAACTTTTCATTTTTGGGTTAAAAATCAGTATTTTTTCATGAAATGAAAAATTATTCCAAGTTTTCGTTAACAAGAGTTTAGGAAATAATTTGATGGTTCTCTCTTCTGCATTGACGAGAATTGTTGATTATCCATATAAAAAAAGAAACACACAAAAAAAAAAACAACATTACATGCGAAAAATCTCCTACATTGCAAAACGAAGTATAATACAGTTGCAGTTGTCTACGTGCTGGTTATGAAAATATTATCAAGGATTTTAGTGTCCATGTTCAAATCTAGTAAACGGAAACGCGTGGAGGGTGGGCGAAAATCGACCTTTTGCTGAGATCGCGTTGTTTTAAGAATAAAACTAACGTTTTTCTCGATGAAATCTAAAAAATGAATTTTTTAAGACCATTATGAAACAGGTAAAAGAGGGAAAACCACACTGGTTAGCTAATAATTTGCAACAAATTGATCAATTAAAACCAAAATTGGTAGAACTGGTTCTTGTATAATAGGTACTGTCTGTACCAAATTTTGCGACTATTGAAAGAGAATTGCAAATTTTATTGAGATAATATGAAAAATTAGCAGCTCCAACAGCCCCAGGGAATGAAACATAATACCAATAGGAACTAATCTCGGATCCATGTTAGATATACTCTAAATAAATACCCGTACCAAATTTGCGAATATAGTTTGAAAAATTACTCCTTTTAGAGCCATTAATCTGCCAAAAATTCAATAAAATCGCTCCCACCAAACGTACCATAAGGCCTATCCACATTAAAATTGGTAAGTATTGTCCTTGACCTAAAGCACATAAGTATACCAAACTTCAGACTTATTGATTGAAAATTGCGACCTGTACGCTGTTCAATAAAAATTTCATATAAACTGATCTACCGGACAGACTAGGCGCCCGACCCGGACCAGAAACAGTACGGTTCTTTCTTAGGTGGATCCGGATTATATGTTTCAAATTTCGAAACCATCCGATTAAAATTACGCCTGGAAATAGACTCAACGCCAAAGGGGGTACATATAAAAAAAATATAATTTCTCAAAAATAGCGCCAAAATGGTTAGAAAATCATAAAACAAAAACCGTACCGACTCCTACCCCTCATTCCGAACAATCAGCCAATTTTAACGAGTAGATTTTTTTCAAAAATCTATTTAAAAAAGTTCCATTTGACTTATAGAATACAAAGCGATTTAAAGGAGGGCGCCATATCGTAGCTTATTGAAAGTAGAATACTTATGCTATCTAAAATGCGTTCTCGTATTCTTCAACGAAAAATGAAAAATACGAGAAATTTAGTAGCGAGCAAATAGCACTGGAAGGAGGTACCACTTTGTTTTAGCCAAAATAGGTCACCATTAGAATCATATCTAAGCTAGGGGTTAGGGTACCTTATTCACTTACTTGACTTAAAGCACCAAAGCGCCGCTTTGCAGCACTTTGGAATGTGGTGGCCCTGGATTTTTGCTAGCATAGTTGTGTAACACTGTAGAATTAGTTGTTTCGGCGGGAGGAACAAAAATTTTCATTTTTTAATGTATGGGTGTGGCCGTGTGGATAGTAGCGCACGCGCATCGAATATGAAGTAATATTACTGGCGAGATAATTTTGACGAAGAATTAATTTTGTCGAATAATTTTGGTTGGCTCGTACGTTTATTATTGTGAAGACTACACTAACATAGCCAACAGCAACAGCAACAATTTTCCAGGTAATTTTCTTTCAACAGCAATAAATTACGATGGTAAATAGTTGCTGTTGCTGCCGGCTGTTGGATATGTAGGCGTAGCCTAACAACAAACAGTAGCAGCAGCATCAACTTCACAGGTGCCTCTAAATAGCGTAGCAAATTTGTTGAGGAATAACAAAGTATACTGCGGGTACAGGTGCGCGTGCGCACCTTACAACCACAAACGACGCAAGGTGCCGCATGTTTAACTGATGACGATTGTAGTATGTAAGCCTAGCTCAGTGTTCAAATTGGCAGTACAGATGATGTAAAGCTGGGAGCGCAAAAAGGTTGTTCGTAAACCCAATATCCACAGGCCTGCTAAGTGATGTACGAGTTTGCAAGCACACTCGTTCTTCTCAATCACTCATTGGCACGTATACTTTTACTTATCTATGTAGTAGATAGGTAGATAGGTAGCTAGGTTCTGTCTTTTGGAGTAGGACTATCACTCGTATTTTCATCACGACTGAATACTCGAGTTGAAATCGCCAAAAGTTTATTTTCATCCGAGCAAGTGCCTTACCTACGCACCAGCTGTTTGCTGTTGGTTATCCAGGTACAGGCGCACCCCAAAGTAAGAAATCTGATTCGCAAATCGCGATTCGAATTGAAATTTTTGCGTAGTTGCCCGAGCCCGTGCCCATTCGCTGTTTTGAAACCGCGACGCAAAAGCGTCACTTTTCTGTCTCATTCTACACTCATACAAAATTTTGACGAAGTGACAGCCAAAATGTTTACCGAAGGGTAGAAAAATGATGAAAACGAAGTCGATTATTCAAATTTTGGGACGACGAAGCTGATAAAATAAAAAGAATTCGAATCAAAATTACGATAAATGGTGAATCGTTTTCGACTATTTGTTGGCAAGATACTCGACCATCAGAGACAAAGGGACGAGACGCAAGATGCGCGTACGTTGGTCGTTGCGGATGAAAAAAGTAGTAGGTAAAAACTGAAAGTATTTGTCTTTTTCGTAGGCGGGTACGAATTGTAGGTACGTAGTAGGTACCCCCCCCCCAACAGCGACATGGAGTCGCAACATGCAGCAGAAGCAACGTTGTTTACGTACCGATAGAGCGTATATGATGGAGCTGATGCTGGTGTTGTTGCTGGTGCTGGTGCTGGTGCTGGTGCTGGTGCTGGTGCTGATGCTGGTGCTGGTGGTCGTAATTACTCAGGTATCGATGGCATACGGAATTGTCGTGAAATTCGGGTAGCAACTCGTGCGGATAATCCGGACGTAGTCGGGCTTCGCGCGAAGCTTTCAATATTTTCTCTTTCATTTCTTCGCTGCCTTTTATCTGTTCCACTGTCGGCCATATCGACGAATGAAACGGAAATAATAATTAATGACGATACCGCCGCTCGATAAGGGGACGAGCGACTTTAGTTTAGTCGCATTCGCGCTATCGCGTATCGAGAGACACGAAGGTACGGATATAGCTACGATGGGCTGAGACGAAATAAGTGAGCGATACTTACGAATAAAATCGGCCGGATTATACTGCGGTTTCACGGTTAGACCGATGTCGCTGAAGAAATTCACTACTTTGTCTACGTCGCCGAAGTATGCGGTCTGTGAACGAGAATAAAAGTACGAACAGGTATTAATTGAAGCAAAGATCCCTTATGTACGCGCTCAAATACGAGGTTTGTGACCACACCATTGCTCATGGATGGCCCAACCGAAATTGATAAAAATTTCGAACTGAACCCGATTTTCGGGACAAATCTATGACGAATTTATACATACACACAAGGTGTCTAACCCGCCAGGTTATAACAAAACTCTTCGAACAAACAAAAAAGTTTTCTTCGCAACAAGCCATCTGTTTAATTTGCGAAACTAACCTTCCAGTGTGCGCTCCGCAACTTATTTTGCGCACTTTTTTTTTTTCTATTTCAGATAATCGAGTGCAATTTTGACTCCATCCAGATGTCTAAGTGTCACTTTTAAGTTTTTGTTTTAAATTTTTCAAAAATTTGCCTTTTCATCACTCTTCAAAGGCCTATGACTTGGTCAATTTTGAAGAAAAGCCAAATGTAAAGATAACTTTCATGTTTATTTTAGCAAATTCTATCATACTCATGCGGGTTAAAAAGAGAAACTAGGACATTACCGTATGTATAAAAAAAAATTGTTTCTCTACGGGGATTTGAACCGTCTTCGTACGAGTGTCTATTATTTGGAAATTTCGATTTTTTGAGTTTGAATTTCGCATCTTACTTTGGTAAACGAGGGGTTACGGTCCAACCAACGAGAGTTGATCCCAGAAATGAAATGCAACCCGCAACTTTTGTACAATTTTACATGCATCATTATTTCCAGCTGGAATATGCGGCAATACGAATTTTATTACGATTACCAATTGTCAAAATATGGATATTTGGCAACGTTGTTTCAAGGCACATGGATCATTTTTCATTGGACGGACCAAAGTATATATTATGGACTTTTTAATATGTAGCCTCGATTGCGTGTAGGTATTACCAGGATATTCGTTTTCCTACTAGTGACGTATTTCACACACACAAAAGCATACATAAAACTGACTGAGCGTGAAGTAGAACGATATTTTGGGTAGTTGACTTCCTACCCGTGACGTCATCTTATTCACACTAACTCACTAATAAACTGATAGGGCGTACCTAGTCACGAAGTAGTCTATATACCTTGGGATGGACTATAGAATGATTTTTTTTATACCTATATATATATATATATGTAAGTAATTTTGAATGAAATATGAACAATATCTCGATTGCACTAAAAGAAGTGAAAATATATTTTAAGAATCAGATAATTTACATACTTAGCATCAAACTTATTTCAACTTACCTAAAAGAAGTGAAATACAAAGATTAAAAAGTTCATTACTCGATTACAAAATTACTTAAATCTTAGATTGTCATATTACATAGTTTAGCAGAAAATTACTAGAAAGAAACGTTTTGATCGTCTACATTATAACCACAGCACACGAATGAAATCAAATAAAAATTTACTTGCAGTTACACAGTCCTGTCTTATCAGCTAAATCTCGATACATTCGATTCTGCCGTACTATGGAAATGATAAGACGGACGTGAAATAGCCAGTTATTTCTAAAATACGTACACGTATTTTACATCCCCATACCTGAGAAAATTACGAAACAAAGGGGAGTAATTTGGAAACATGGAACAAATTTGACTCTTTCTTCTGATAACCAGCATCTACGCGATATATTACATTTGACAAACTTTCAGTTATTTTGAACGGGCCCGTTCTTATTTCATCGAGTTTATTTTTGTTTAACAGATTACCATGATTTACATAGACTAAATCGCCAACTCTATAAGAAATATCTTTTCTCTTGGAGTCAAATTTTTGCTTATTATATTTATGACTTCTCTGGGAATTTTCAAATGCTAATAACCTGTCATTGGTCAGATCTGTTACGTTAGGCATCGGAATATCTTTTGGACATAAATTTACTTTAATATTATTCATTAAATAATTTGGTGAAAATAAGGTTGATGAATGAATAGTATCGTTATATTCTTGAACACATTCTTCTGCTAAAACTGACCAAGGCTTTTTTTTATTTATTTTGTTTTCGTTAACTTTACAGCGTATTCTATTCACCAGAGTTTGATTTAGTCTCTCATTGAGACCGTTGGAGAAAGGACAGTCTACAGCTGTAAAAATTAATTTGATATTGTGTGACTCCAGAAATTCTTTAAATTCTTTTGAATTTATTCCGCCGTATTGATCCGCCAGAAGTGTCTCTATTTTCTGTCCTTCTCTTAAAATTTTACGTATTAAATTTATAAAATCTGTGGCTTTTTGAGTTTTTGATGGTAAAATGTACGCAAAACGTGTGAAATGATCAACTAATAAGTGTAAATATTTTTTTGAAGTATTATTTCCGTTAAAGCCACCTATTGTATCTATTGACATAATCTGAAATGGTTCAGTCGCAGGGCCCAACTGAGATAGAAAACCATAACGAAAAGATGCTCTGGACTTATTTTTAGTACAAATAGCGCAATTCTGACAGAAAGAGGTAATCAGTTTGAAAAAATTTTTACAATAATAAATTGGAATAAGATGGAACGAAAGCTGCTTAGGACCAATATGACCAAATTTTTCATGAACTATCTTTATTATTTTAGTCGCTAAATCTTCTGTTATCAAAATTTTATTTTTACCTCTAATGTTCATGAAGAGTATATTATTTTTTTTATTACGTTATTTTTTTGGAAATAGTCTCTTGAAAATTTATTTTGGTCCATAGCTATTTCATTAAATTGAATAAAATTTACTATTTTAAGTTCTTTATGCGTTTCAAAATGTTCGAGGACAGGGTTACGCGACAAACAGTCGGCCTCCTGATTCTCGGAACCAGGTAAATACTTTACTGAAAAATCAAACTGAGACAAGTAAAACATAAGCTGACCAAGTTCATTATCAAATTTAGAGTTTACGTTCAGATTCTCAAGCGGTTTATGATCTGAATAAACGACAAATTTCTTTCCAAGAAGCCAATGTTGCCAGAACATTAAGGCCTCTTTAATTGCCAGACACTCCAAAAAAATCGCCTTTTTCTTTTTTTGATAAACATTTAACTTTTTGGAAAAATAAGCGACTGGCCGAAAATTTCCGTCTTTCTGTTTTTGTTTCAGGATTGCACCAAGTCCTTCCAAACTTGCATCAGTGTATAAAACTGTCTCCTTTAAAGGATCATAAATAGCTAAACAAGGACTTGAACATAAATAACTTTTTATCTTTTCGAAACTATTATGGCAGTCTGTTGACCAATTAAAATCTACGTTTTTCTTCAATAAATTGTGTAACGGTTCTAAAATACGTGCAGCCTTTGGAATATATTTCTTATAAAAATTAACCTTCCCTAAAAATTGGCGCACATTCTTTCTATTTTGAGGAATGGGAAAATTCTTGATAGGGAGCACATTATCAAAAACAGGCTTAGTTACGTTATTGCTAATTATGTGGCCTAAATATTTTACGTTATTTTTGGCAAAATTACATTTTAATAGTTTCAATCTAAAACCTTCTTTTTTAATGGCCATAAACAATTTATCAATGTGCTCCAAGTGTTCCTCAAATGTTTTTGAAAAAACTAGAATGTCATCAATATAGTTTACACAAAAATAGTCCAACCCGTTACGTCGGATAATATTTTGTAGGATCCTTTGAAAAATTGCGGGAGATGTTTTAAGGCCAAATGGCAAACATGTCCACTCAAAATGGCCATTTTGTGTGACGAAAGCTGTTTTATAAGAATCTTTTTTGCGTAAGGGAATAGTCCAAAAAGCGGAATTAATATCGAAAGCTGAAAAATAAACACAATCCCTAGTCTTCACAATTAAATCTTCTATTAATGGGAAAGGTTGACTTTCAGGTACAATAAGCTTATTTAATGCCGTAAAGTCGATACATAATCTGTTCTTCTTTCGAACGCCAAACTCATCTTTTTTAAATGCCAGTGTAACTGGAGCCGCAAAAGGAGATGTAGATTCCTGGATCAGACCATGGTTTAACAACTGGGAAATTTGAGATTCAATTTCCTTCTGATCAATAGGATTACATCTGTACGGCTTGCGAGATACATACCTATGCTCAGTCAATTTAACCGAAGCTTCGTGGTTGTGTACACAACCCGTATCAAATTTGTGTTTCGCAAAAATAGATTTATGTTTTTCAATTAAATAAGTTATTTTATTCTTTTGGTAATTATTTAAATGATCCAAATTTGCCTCGAATTCATTAATTTTAATAGATTCATTAAAATTTACTGTAAACGGTGCAGACTGAACTACGGTTCCGAGATCAATTTTTTTATTATTATCCATTACGTTAATCTGAGAGATATTCAATTCATGGTCTTGGTGTAACCCAAAATCCTTTATCATATTTAAGCCAATCAAAAAATCATAATCAAAATTAATCGAATTTATCACAAAAACATCTACAAATTTGACGATATCAAAAATTTTTACTTTGATTTTTACGATTCCAAAGACTGAAGCCGTACCACTGACCATTTTAAAATTATTGTTGCAAGAGTTAATTTTTATTTTATTTTTCCTTGCAAATTTATAGTTTATTAATGAAATATTTGAGCCGGAATCATAAATACCGTTACATAATATAGAATCATTAATTAAAAGACGTAATTGAATCAGTGGTACCGTTACTCGTTTTTTTGGCAAGTCATCTGAATTATTGATTTCGGACTCTATCTCCAAATTATTTACAGATTTTACTTTGTTAATTTCATTTTTTTTTGAGTCCTTAAACCAGCAGACATTTTCCGAGTGAATTCTACCAAATTTCCCTAATTTATCACAAATCGAACATGTTTTTTTTTTAGGAGTAAATTTCTTATAATTAGTAATACCATTAACATTTTGAACAATCGTATTTGTTTTTTTGACATAGTCGAATTTGCATTCTCAGAAGATGTACGACGAGCAGGGTTATCAGCATCATATTTTTTTAATTTAGAAATTAATAATTTTACCGAAGTTACTGAATTACGATTCAATGAATCTTGAATATGAGCCGGCAAGCCTAACACTATTAAATTCAGTAATACATTTTCAGCGATAAAATGGTCTAGATCTAACATTAATTTTTCTTTTTTTATAACGTATTCTATTAAGGAGCCCGATAAATATCGGAAATTGTAAGCAAATCGGATCGGTTTCCAAGATACGTCACCGAATGTGGCGATAAGATCCTCGTGCCATAGAGCCCAGTCAGCATCAACACCAATTTTCTTTTGGGTACTCAGGAACCAGTCATTCATTGACGTATCTAAGCAAAGGTGAAAAACCTCAATAACTCTGGATCCAACAAGAGAAAACCGAGCTACTTCTTTTTCGAAGCTAACAGCCCAAGCAACTACGTTTGAATTCTTGGATGTTAATTTATCGACCAGAAAATGTTTCATTATTTCTTTTAGTGATTCCTGTTTCTCCAGTGACACTACCGGCGCGACAGACGAAGAACCAGTCTCTACCGATGACAAAAAATAATCAGAAAAGACAAAGTTACCGTCATCATCCAGATATGATTTTGCTAGCTCCTCAGACAGGCTAACATTTACAGTGCGATACTGTCCGCGGGCTTTAAGCGCATCTCTGGCAGCTTTCATTGAACCCGTAGCTAACAGCTTGGCATGAATAGTCAGCGATTGAAATTCAGGAGGAAAAGCGTACCACATTTCATCCCCTGGTTTTCTAACTCTTTTTATTCTGATAACAGTAGATTTCCCATCAGCAGCAGCCTCAGCAAGCATGAAAACTTGTAATCGAACTGGCGACATCGCTGATCAAAGAATTAATCTTTGTATTTGTAAGTAATTTTGAATGAAATATGAACAATATCTCGATTGCACTAAAAGAAGTGAAAATATATTTTAAGAATCAGATAATTTACATACTTAGCATCAAACTTATTTCAACTTACCTAAAAGAAGTGAAATACAAAGATTAAAAAGTTCATTACTCGATTACAAAATTACTTAAATCTTAGATTGTCATATTACATAGTTTAGCAGAAAATTACTAGAAAGAAACGTTTTGATCGTCTACATTATAACCACAGCACACGAATGAAATCAAATAAAAATTTACTTGCAGTTACACAGTCCTGTCTTATCAGCTAAATCTCGATACATTCGATTCTGCCGTACTATGGAAATGATAAGACGGACGTGAAATAGCCAGTTATTTCTAAAATACGTACACGTATTTTACATATATATATATATATATATATATATAAAAAAGAAAAAAAAAGAACGATACGTCGTTCTATAAGTTGTTTGAGCCAATTGAAACACCAAGTTCAAATTAGACGTCCACTTTCGGATTAAACTACGCATAAAGGGTCAAATAGGGCAAATTTTCCGTTTTATGGAGTGATACATTGGCGGATATGTTTATTGAAGTACAAAGTTCAAGTTCTGACGGAAACCAGGCCCACTTTTTCCATTGGAGGGATTGAATGTTGTAGTGGCTGGGCGGACGAATTAAAACTCATCTTTCATGTACAATGACGAAAGAACGTTTAAACAAATATTGTTTTTCCCAACTTATGTATGTATAAAAACGAATCCAACGAAATTAATCGAAAACATTGTTAATAATTTTATTTTGAAAAATATTCTCCGTTCAAATAAATTTACTATAAAATGACGTACAGTTGGTAATTTTCTTATTTTTAAGGTTCAATAATCAAAGAAACTAGATGTCACCCGCGGGCTTCGCCTCGGCGTAGCAATTCGACTTGAGATTATAATCTTCCTAAGAACCCGCAGTGAGTACGAGAGAACTATAAAGATAAATACAAGTGGAGGTGTTTTTTTTCTGTTTCTTTTTCTTTTTCTTTTCTAGTTTACAAACAACAAAGAAGTGAGGGATGTACTCGATAGCGGAAACTTAGATTTTTGTTGTGTTGCAGACTTTGCACGCTCGTAAAGAGGAATATTAGAATTTAGAAATTATATCTCATTTTGATTTTCAGGTTCGGTCAATTTAAGAAAATTCCACGTGTTACAGACATTTCCCGTGTGTTGCCAATACAACATACGCAACACGAAAGTTTCCACCACTGGATTTACTAGGAGAAATATTAGATTTGCACTTAGAGAGGATACAGACTTCTATAAATTTCTAAGAACCTTCTTTGAGACAACTCACTTGCTGAGAGTAACATAATCCTTTACATAACATGGCTCCATTCCCTCTCTCACTTACCCGCTGCTCTCTTCCTTCTACCTCATTTCGTTTTCAAACCATTTATTCGATTAGGCCATATGTACATACCGTAGGCATAGTAAATCTGAACTTTAATTTTATAACATTTTAGCTTTACATACCTGAATAAGAGGGTGACACACGAGTACGAAATTTAGTGGACTTTATCAATACCATTACGAAAAATATGTTTACGGGAAGAAAAAATACCAAACAAAACTTCTGCGGGGGGTTCAAAATCGACAACCTTTCCCCTAGGGGAACTACCGACTTTTCCTTTTCAAACGGCTCATCTGCATGGTGAGATCTTTCTTTCGATAGCTTAATCGTGAAAATCGGTCACACCATTCACCCAAACTTTGTGCCACAATAAAAATAAAGCCCTCGTAGAAATTAAGACGTAGATATCAGACGTGAGAAGAATTAATTAGGGTGGAGGTGACGGAGATGGCGGCGGAGGAGAATAAATAAAAGGGTGTGGGGAAAGGGCAGTTTAAAAAATTTTGATTTTCAAACGTAGGCGTTATTGCCTGCAGGTACAGGGAGGTTACGAAGAACGAATAAAAAAGTAAGCCGCGGCGGCGGCGGCGGCGGCGGCG
Organism: Ericerus pela; assembly: GCA_011428145.1. Lineage (NCBI taxonomy): Eukaryota > Metazoa > Arthropoda > Insecta > Hemiptera > Coccidae > Ericerus > Ericerus pela. Next base: position 437,456 of record WOFM01000609.1, read on the forward strand.
ACTGGACTTACCTGGCCGTTACACAGCAGTAATAACTTATCGAACATGTGGAAGATCTGCGACGAAGGCTGATGAACGGCGACCACGACGGTCTTGTTCTCGTTTTTCGCGTGCTTTTTCAACAGCGCCATCAAATTATTGGCGGCGTGCGAGTCGAGGCCCGAAGTTGGTTCCTGCAAAACGAACGCACATTCGCGAGCATTAGCGACGACCGTCTGCGCGGTCCTTAGGTTTTCCGTTAGCCTACGCTACCGCCGCACCGCGCCCCGTCGCCCACCTCGTTCGAACCCATTTCCTGGCGCATCGCCCATCCGTCGCCCATCCGTCGCCCATCCATCATCGCGTCTGAAACGACGCGACGCGACGCCGTATCCAACACTGTTGGAGGCCGATTTCGTCCAATTCAGACGCCAGAAAGACGAAGAAAAAAACGTTTTCGCGTACGCAAACATCGGATGATTGGATTCGGCGCAATTTACAGGCGGCGACTACGGCGAGAAAATTACAATAAAATGGCGGGCAGACGCGAAGGAAGACGAAACGAAAGCGTGCGCAGTTCGAACGAGAGTCGGGAGCAGATTGGGCGGAAAAGGGGCTGCGGGGCTGCGGGGCCGAGGAGCCTTTTTCGCTTACGTCGAGTAGCATGAGGGCCGGATTGGTGAGCAGCTCGCAGGCGATGTTCGCTCTCTTCTTTTCGCCGCCGGACAAACCGCGTTTCATGTAGTCTCCCATAACTGCCGAGCAACCGAAAAGAGAACATTTTATTTCAAATAAATAAACGAACGAATGAAACACCGGCGCCGACTTCGTCTTTTTTAAGGGCAGGCCCTCCATACATTATCAACATTTTACAGCGTTCATTACGACAAATTTTTGCATTTTAAAAATGATTCAAAATTCGCCGTCTAGGTCGAATGCGAACCAAAATGATTTCACATCCCGTTCCCAGCCCTCCTCCCTCGCCGATAATTTTACAAAGTCGGCGTCGTTAAAAATAAACAAACGAAACGGCGCGGATAATTCGAAAATCTGATTTTCGAATGTCAAATGCAACCGCTGCACGCGTCGTGCCGCGGCACGCCACTACGTGACGTAACGTAACGCTCGAACGTAGCGAGCGTCCGATAGCGCTGACCAAACGAAAACGACGACCAGTCGCAAAGTAGGCCAGCAAATAGCGCCAATTATATCCGACTTTTTTTTTTTTTCTTTTCATTATTCGTTACCACCGACGATGCGGAAAATTTTCGTATCATTCTTTTCCTCATTTGGTTTTGTTTAACTCGACGCTAAATTATTTCGCCGATAAAATTTGAGCTATTTTGAGGTCAAAATTTATTGGCCGATAGTCTCGAGAGCCATTCGACGGTTGAAAATCGCAGAAAAATGTCGCAGCGTCGTCGCCTCCACTACCAATTTAAGATGCGTTATACGTTTCTTTACGAACTAATTGCTGCGCCCAGCCTTTCATTTTTCGACCTTTTTTTTCTTTTCAATCGACTTTGAAAAAAAAAAAAAAAAGGTAGAGGTTATCAATCCGATCCGTATATGTATACGTATACGTGTTTCTTTTCTTTTTTTTTACACGTTTGCTTCAGCATAATTTCTCAAAACTGGGCACCGATTCTTGCGAACTTTTTATTAAATAATGGTTCCAAAAAATTTTTTTCAGAATCGATGAGGTAGTTCCGGAGTTATTATCAAATAAATAAACTGCTAGTTCCAGAGTAATATTGCCGCTAACGGTAGCAATAAAAAGTCACAGAAAAAATTTTTTTCAAAAAATAGAAAACTTCAAAAAATAAAATAAAATAAATAAAAAATAAAAAATGTCGCTATAAAGTGAAAAATAATTCTTTTAATAGTTCTGCAGCAAGATCCAAGTGTAAGGACTGGAATTATTCAAGTCGGCGCTCTTTTTCTTTATCGCATGTAGACTTTATATCCGCGTCAAGTCCTTCCATTTTATGACAAAATTTCTTAATTAGCGCCGGCTGTAAAAATTGCAGTCCCCGAACCTACATCACGCTGGAGAAATTTTAAAAGAATTACTTTTCACTTTTCAGTACATTTTGTGTTACTTTTTTTTTTTTGAAGTCGGTTCCTATTTTTTGTTCGGCCTATTTTTCGCCTTCTCCTGACGAGAATGAAATCGTAGGCCGAACGGATGTTCTGTAGTTGGAGGGAGCAGAATGGCGTCGTCGAGCCTTTCGGACGTTGAGCGGCGCAGTTGAAATAATTCGGGTCAATTTTCACGACGTTTATTGTCGACCGTACCTAGCGTCGTATTGCATCCACGCCAGATTAGTGAAATAGGTACTGGTGGGTACGTCGGTAGCTGGGCTACCGCCACCGTTACATCATCTAAGGACGGCGTACGTACGTGCGTACGTGCGTACGTGCGTACGTGCGTACGTACTTCGTCCGTTCGCTCGGTTCGGCGTGAAATTGAAGAAAAATGAAAAAGAGGCGGCTAAAAAGCACACTCACTCGTATTCTGGCAGCTGGTCAGATCGAGCTCGTCGATGATGTGGTCGACGTATCGCATTTTCTGTTTGTACGTCATCGAGTCCGGTAGTCTCAGCATAGCCGCGTACTGCAACAGCCGAAGCGAAAAAATATTTCATAATAAAATCAATCGACTGTCGTATTCCAGCGATCGAGGGTTCGATCGACCAAATAAAACGAAACATCGCGTAGGTAGGTCTTCAGTATGTGGCCGCCTTTACTCGCTTCGTTCTTATTTCCACTCTTCTATCGATAGTAAATTTTTTCCCCCCCCCATATTAGATTCTACCTTCCTCCTTCCATTTCCCTCGAATGCTAAAAAAAAATAAAAATAAAACAACTTTACAGCTAGTTTTGTAAGGTCGAGAATTCAGTAACTGTTCCCGTCCTCATTTTTCACTCTCCCAGCAATTTGTTTTCACCCCAGATTAGATTTTAAAAATGTACGCTTGAAAGCCTTTCAAATGAAGCGTGTATCAAGAAAATTGGTCCGGTAGTTGGGGAGTAAAAACGGATACAAACGAAGCCAACTTCACTTAGGGAGTCACGAGGTAGAACGAAAATCGGTTCCTCGACACAGCTGCCAGCTTCACTTTTTTACCACGTATTCGAGCGTAACTTGAGCAAAAATGACGAAAACGATCAGAAATTTACGACGAATTACACGTTTGGGAGCGACGAATCTGAGAATCAACTAAAATTAACTTCAGCTGCGTCGAAAATCGGCGGCTCGGCTTATCAACTGGCGACGTTAGGTACGATTTTCCCTTCACGAGTTGATAAATGAAGTTGGCTTTGTTTGGGAGGAGAAACCAACCACCGGGTTGCCTTCTAAATCGGTAGGTAGGTAGGTAGGTAGGTAGGTAGGTACACCTTCTAAGTACGGGTGCTTGGAAAAATGTCAGCTATAGTATGGGTTCGATAGCGGGTGAAACGGACTACAGATTGTCGGATGAGACGCGACGACGTTATCGTCCGCCGGTATTTGCGGCGGTAGACGAGGTGCGGGCGCAGCAGGCGGCAACCGGCGCCAAAATAAGAGCGAGCGAAGACCGACGGAGGACGGAGGACGGACGCGAGGAAAAAAAAAGGCCAATAACCGCGGCTAGGTAATGATTACGCTCTCACCTGCAGCGTTTGTCGCAGAGTAAGGTCCGGAAAGAAGATATCCTGCTGCAGAACGTAGCATATCTTGCGTTTGTAGCGTTTATTCAGACTTTCGCGATTCAGTCGTATCGATCCTTTATTCAGTTTGGTACGGCCGGACAAGCAATTCAACAGCGTCGTTTTACCGCAACCTGCGGCCCACCGCCAAACAAACACACGATTAGCGTACAACGAGAAAATCAAATTAATTCGCGGCTAAATGGCTACGTAACGCAAAAGTAGGTACGAAGAAAGGCGTAATTAGGTACATATGGCATATTTGTTATACAAAAAAGAAATAAAAGTAAAGTAAAATAACGGACAAGGCGACGCCGACGACGCCGACGACGCCGCCGTAAATAGTCGCCGAATATGCAACCAATGCGACCTGGCGGTGCGACGTCACTTCTGCCGCCCCTCGCCCACACCCATCACAACCGCGGGTACGCGCCTATATCGATATTAGAGCGTAAAGCCTCCGCCAGACTGCGCTACCGGCGCTGTTCATTTCGCCACTAATCGATTATCAACCGTTTATAGGGTTTTCGCGCTCGAGGTGGCAAAAGCCCAATTAAAATCGCCATTATTTTCCCGCTTCAGTCCGTTCTATGTTTTGTTTCTCATCTGCGAAGCGAGCGACGCGCGCTTTAATCGATTAGTTCGACTAATCAACCAATCGATTAGTTTCCGATTAATCGAGTACCATTCAGCCTTGGGCAAGAATCACAAAATTTTTATAAAAGAAATAGACGAAATATAATAGGAGGAAAATCCTACTTGTTGGCTGCGGCAGAAGACACCTTCTTTTCCATTCCACCTTATAATTTTAATGCGCGTTGAAAACATTTCAAGTTTGCAAGTTGATGTGAAAAAAGGGTAAAATCGATCACTCGAATGGAAAGCAACTGCGCAAAACCCGCAAGTGGTAGAAAGCTGCAATTTCAAGCACACATCTACATAGGTTAGCCGAAGATACCCCGAAAGTGCGGCTCAAATCGCACGTTTATTTTTCGAGATATGCGCAAAATTCTGTTCATACTGCCCAACTCGACCGGATGTTTTATCACTTAAGAGTAACACAATGTGAACAGAATTTCAGCGATAAATGTACCATCGCAGCCAAAATTTCAGGCAATCTTCAGCCAACTTACGAAGATGTCTGCTAAAAATTTCAGCATTCTACCGCTGACCGGTTTTTGCGCTATTGTTTTTGATTACTTTGATTTTATAGTATACCTACGCTCTCGATGCTAAATAATAAATTAGGTTAAAAACGAGTTTTTAAGAGATAAGCTTTCATTTTTGTTTTCTTTGGCTTTAGCTCCGCGCGAAATAAACATTATTTTGTTGCGCAAGGTTGGCTGCGGCGTTCGTATATTTTATTAAAATGGCGGCAGCGAGTAGAATAAAAATTTTATAATAATAACAAGACAGAAATACCGGCGAAAGAGGAAAAACAAAAAAAAAAAAAACTGATAAAAACGGATACGAGTGTAGGTGTGCGCGTGTGGCGACACGTGAAAGCAGCGCTGAAGTCGGTCGTCCGGTGTACTTGAACAGATCGAGTGAGCAGAATAAAAGCGTATAAAAATGACTCATCCTCTTTCAATTGGGTCAGCAGGGCGGCGAGGGGACGACTACTTTGACTTCAGTTCCCAATACCTACGGTCGCATTTTATGTTTTTCAAAGTTTGAAAAGTCGACACGCGGCGCGACAGACAGCCCGGATAATTTGGCGCTTCGCTTTTGCGCTTTTTCACGCCACGGCGTGAAAAAAATTCCGACGACGCGACTCGAGCGCAGCCGGCGAGATGAAAACGAATGAAAAGTCGTTCGGCGAGCCGAGTGGCGCGAATGGCCGACTGGCGGATCGCGCGTGAATATACCCGCCGAGTCGAGGTTTGCTTCGGTGGCGCAGGCAGCTCCATTCTCGATTCTCTCGGGTCCGCCCCTCCAACTCCGATCCTACTATACATCCTTCGGCGGCGATCATTTTTCCAACAGGGACGACTCGAGTCGAGCATTCGCCGCGAGCCGGGCTCGATTTTGCGCTCGCTTCGAATCGCACGTCCGGCGACCGCCATCGAGGAAACGATGCGATCGATTTCGACGAAATTCGGGACGCCGATGCGGCATGCGGTACGCGGCGAATCGAGGAGCGCGGGCGTTCGTCGCACGTCGGTACGTACGCTCGCCCATTCTCGACGCACCCCCATCGACGACGCCGGCAACGCGTCCTTCAAGCAAACAACAAAAACCGTCTCTTTGCTCCTTCTCTCGACTGGAGCGAGACGAATGGGGCCGCAGGTTCGCGCCTCCGCCAAACCCTTGGCACGCGCTAAACGGCTTCAAGCAAAACGGAGCGACGACATGCGGGCAATTCGGTCGGCGCATTCGTCTTCGTTTTGGGGGGAGGGGGCGCAGCCACTCGTATCAGACTACGAGACGAATAGCAGCACGTCGCACCGTAGGTAACAAGGCTTCAGCCCAAATTTGGCCAAGCTAAAATAATCGAACGGGTAAATATACGAAGGTACCACCTACAACCCTAAACGAGTAAATAAAGGCGCAGCCGGCGTAACATTTTCGCTTCCCAATTCGCGCGTAAGTATAAAACCAACCTTATTCTTAATTCCATCGGTCGGTCGGTCCGACCTTTTTGAAAAGCCGAAAGCCTGTAAGTACCTCGACGGTGAAAAATGAACGAATAAAATACAAAAATCGTTTCCAAATACAAATTTTACACACCGGCTCGCTGCCTCTCACCTTACCTCACCTCTTTTCTCCGTCTTCTACGCACAGCCGAATGTAAGAGAAATACTCGACAACTCGCCAATCAGTCTCTCTTCCTCACATCCTTCTCCCTTCCCGAAACATTTACAACGAGCGAATTTTTTGTCGTCCCATTTGGCACAGTTGCGATTTTTCGTCGACAGTTTCAACACCGGAAGAACGTTTGTCGTTCGCTTTTTGTCGTATTTTGTTTACTACAAAATCGAATCACAAAAAATGATCTCGATCGCTCGTTGTAAATATCCGTCGAACGGGAGGGAGGGAGGGAGGGAGGGAGGGGGGAAGAAGTACCGGCTGTTACGGCTGCACGTGATTCGGCAGTGCTCGACGTCGACGCGACGTTCTCGACAAGCGCCGAGCGCGTCCATTCGATTAGAAAAAAATTAGATTAAAAACGAATTTTCAAAAGATAAGCTTTTATTCGCTCCTTTTTTGGCTTTAGCTTCGTGCGAAATATACGGGTATATTATTTCGTTGCGCAAAGTTGGCTGCGGTATTGGTATAATATTTTAAAATCGCGGCGCCCGACGAATACGATAACAGCTCGCGACAAATTGACGTAAAAATGAAATTTCACAAAATAGGTGTCCTCTCGTAATTCGGCGCGGCGCGAAACGTGCGGCGCGCACACGGACACACACGACCGAACCCGACTGTCGCCTTCCGCAGTCGTAGCGCTTCTGGTGGTCGCATCGAACACTCGGCGACGTTGCCGGCAACGAGCAAAAAAGCGCGCAAAACGAGTCGAGTAGGAGGGGATTTTTAATGACGGGTACACGTGCGCTTTTATTACGGGTGCCTGATGCGACGTACTGAACGCGGCGCAGATACGGACGCACCTCCGCACTGAATTTTACTCACCTTCGCTTCGCAGCAACAGTTCGAGATATTTTCAAATCACTTCTACAAGCGAACTGCTCGGCCGATTGGAAACCGATTTTGCACCGCATTAGAATACACACGATATATTCGTTGTCCGCACCGAACTTCGTGACTATTGGTTGAAAATTACCCGTCTCAGAGCCATTTAAGCTCCAAAAATGCAACGTAATAGAAGGCACCGGACCTACTATCCGGCCGATCTGGACCCAAAAACAATAGCTTTCGTCCTTGCCCACACCCAAACGTGCGTACCAAAATTTTACGACGACTATCGAATAAAAATTGCGACCCGTATCGAGGGCGCGTATACGGCCAGTCCGAAAACTTCTTTCCAATCTAAGCGGTCTCGTAAAACTCATCGAGAGAACAAAAAAAGTTCTTATTAACATACGGGTTTTTGAAATTGGTCGTTTCAAAGATACAGGTTCTCAAAGTTTCAAATGTTCCATAGCTAAATCAAACGAGGAATTCGAACAAATTATTTTAATTTGATTTTTGACGATGACATCTTATCGCACTCATCGAGTACATTATCGAATGTTCTTTTGACCGGGTTCCTCGGCTCAGTCGGTACTCGTACGCTCGAAGGTATTCGAAAGTCGAAGAAATTTTTTGAAACTTTTAGCACGCCCAACGTTCATTCGAAAAACGAAGTACCTGGTTCACCGAGCTTTGCTCGGACGCGAAAAAAGATAAAATTTTGTTAATTTTAATCAAGATGGAGAATTTCAACGATATATATTTAAGTATTAGGTACATCCTTCGGTATTGTCGTATTCGTATAGCTCGAGAATTAAGATCGCAGTATTTAACTCATACCCGCTTCATCAGTCATAAATCGTAATACACTCGAGATATAGTTCGGGCCCACCAAAATTCGCTAATAAAACCTTTCTTATTCGTTACTTTTAGGATTAATCGATTTTCTCATATTTCGTCGTTATCACCCGCTGCTAACGCCGCTGACGGATAGATCGAGATATGCTCGTGCACACGCGTTCAACCAATTTTCTCAAACCTGAGACCCGCGTAGATCGTTTTTTCGTACCCAAAAAAAACCTTTATACCGCAATTTTCGTAACGCGTTTGCGCACACATAAACCCGCGCACAATTACCCATCGTATTGTAGTGAAGGATTATGAGAAGAGAAAAGTACGTTTCTGCGCTTGGATTCGAACCTGGCACCTTCGCATCGTACGTACGTATAGAATGCTATCCACGCGTGACCAACTTGACAAAAGTGGATACGAGAGCCACCATCTCGGAAACAACCAATTTCCTAATAAAGGTTATTAGCAACTCTTTCGCTTCTCTCGGCGAGTTTTACGCGACCTCTTCGCTTGGAAAGACGATTTTTGGACTCCCTGTGTAGGGGTGGGTGCTCGACGAGTGGCCTGCCGAACCTGAAATGTGGACACAACGCGGAACAAAACCAACCGGGAAAAACTTCGTCTCGCGATTTCCTCCATTTTCGATGTTTATTTTCGAAATTTTGCCATCCCGAGGGGCTGCGAAGGGTAAAAGTTTGGAATTTTCCGAGTGCTAAATTTGGGGAACACGTACGTATAGTCCGCGCAGGACGGAAGTCGTCGCGTTCATCATGTGCAGGCAGCGTGTAAAACTGAAAAGCTGAAAATGTTGCATACGCGCTAAATGAACGCCACCACCAACAAATCCGCCTGCCCAGCTGCTTCAGTTTCGAAGAGAGGGGATGTCGCGAAAGGAAGTTTTTCTCAGTCGTACCCACTTGCATTCTTATTTCAAGTTTGGTGGACCGCTCATTAAGCATTCATTCTACACCTCCTACATGTACCTATATGGGTACACACGAATTTCAGGTGGTAGTGCGTAGTGCCAAAAGTTTCCCGACGTCAAGAAACGAAAACCGAACATACCGTCACCTGTGGGTCGTCACATCGGATCGACTTCGATACGCACATATTTTCGAAAACCTGCGCAAGAACGTGCGACTTGGGGCCGAGAGAATGGGAATGGCGAAATTTGCAGCTGTCTCGAGAGGAACGTACATTAGCAAAGACACGGTGATAATAGCCGGGCGGCGAGTGCACCGTCACCACCCTCCCTTCCTCGCTCGCTCGCTAAACTTAATTAAAGCTTTCGTCGCCACGACGCCAAAACTCGAGACTGGCGGCCATACTTTCTTTCTCCAACCGACGGAAATGACAAAAAAAATTAGAAAATCTTTTTCACACGAATAATTTTCGCATTTGGCGGATAATGGACGCACGCTGCGGCTGCGACATGACTGAAGCCCAATTCGAACGCCGACATTTTGTTTGTTCCAAGATTTGGACAATCTGAGCAGACGCCGACGAAGCGAGCGGAATATTCAACCAGCAGCGTTGACCCAACATTTTTGTGGCCTTCTTTAGCAGGTTCTGCAAAGCTGGTGTTTGAAGTGTGTTGCGGAGGGGGGTGGATGTATACTAATCCTCTTGACCCCGCACCCACCAAGCACCGATACACCTCCTGGTGCGTGATCTTCGTCTACGCTCACGGTCACACACTCGACGACATATTACGCAATATTAACAGGCGCACGACGTCTCATCGCCTGTGACATAGCACCACCACGCATCTCGTCCGATTCTTGTCTTACGATTTTATTGCAGTTCGGCGACACGTTTGAGATCTGCCGTCCACCCTTTTTTACCATCCACCTGCGCCCTGCGCCCTGCGCCCTGCGCCCTGCGCCCTGCGCCCTGCGCCCTGCGCCCTGCTTACTCGCACCTCGTCACGCCAGCATCGCTCCGAATTTTCTTTCTGCCCATCTCTAGCGAATATTTTCAAAATTTAAACACAAATTATTGCAATTTCAATGACTGAACGTACGATTTAAAACCTTCGTCGCGAATATTTTAGTTTTGCAAAGTAATTTGTTGTTTTTCATAATTTTGTAAAACATGCGCGAACACAAGCTGCGATACATTTCATTACAAGCTTTTATTCTACTCACTACTGCCGACTGCCATTTTAAAACATACCAATACCGCAGCCAATTTTCCGCAACGAAATAACGTTCATTTCGCACGAAGCTACAGCCAAAAAATTAAAAATTAAAACTTATCTTTTGAAAATTTGTTTTTATTTCGGTTTAGGTAGTCTCGAACCTACAATATTTTTTTTGGCGAATATAATAATAAAATTTCATCGCGATCCGTGAGTCAAGTTTGGTTAGTTTTTTTCACCTACTGGTCAAAGTTGTAGACTGAGGAGCCAACCAGTATACCCGGCTGGTGCTGGTGCCGCTGCTGCGTTAAAACCGACATCGTTAAAAGCCATTTTTATAGATTCAGCTGCACCGGTGTGTATCGCGCATGCCGAATGACCTATACTGTTCAGCTGGTGCCCTTCCATTGTGTCAAATTAAATGTTTTTTGTCGAGTCAGCCCGCCTGCTTCCTGCTTGTGTGCGCTCGACGACCTGTATGCTCAGTTGGTAACTGCCCAGATGTGTGGCACCAATTTCGTCAAAAACTGTATGGTAATACGGAAACGAATGGGGCAAATCAACAGTCCACTTTCGAATCAACGTCGTTCGAAGAACAGCAAATCTGGTAATTGGCATTACCAATATTTCATGCCAATATTCGTCGTCGATAATTCAAAATTAAAGTCAAAAGCACGAGACATCGTCAGTCGTCGTCAGTCTTGTCGTGGAATTTTCACGGTACAGCGGTATAAATCGAATCAAGTCGTAATCGGAGAATAATACGTCGCGTTGTCAATATACGGTAATTTCATCCATAGGAAAATGATTACGTTCGACGACGTTATCGTAAAATTTTCAGCATGAAACGGTAATTTTTGGATAAAAATTGATCAGCGTTCAGCGTAGAAATCGGTTGTCAAAGTCACGTATTTCTTCCAGGTATTTGTAATACGCAAAGGTTAAAAAGCAGAAAACATGTCAGCGCAGCAAGGCCGCTGGCAAAGAAGAACTGACCAAATAATTATACGCTTCGCATCCCCACTACCTATATCATCATCATCATTATTATTGTTATTTATATTTCTTCGTCGTATTCGAGTCAGTTTTGAAATTTTATAACTCGACGGTGCAGTCCATTATACGAATGTTCTCGAAAAACTGGTGAAAGCAAACGGAAATTGTACCCATCTGTGTAGTATAGGAGCGCTGCTACTCATTCCCAGCGTTTCCCTACCAAATGACCATAACAATAACGATTTTTGATGATTTCTGACAACTTGCTTTTCCAGAAGCTGCGCTAGAGATTTTGGTTTTTTTGGTTTTTTTGGTTTTTTGGTTTTTTTGGTTTTTTTGGTTTTTTGGTTTTTTCTCGTTCACTGGCCACGACCTAGTAACTAGTTTTTTGCGAAAATGAAGAGAAGGGAGTGGATGTGGACGTCTGCGTTACTCACCAGATGGGCCCATAACTGCCAACAGTTGTCCGGGCTTCACCATACCGCTTACGTCGTGTAGCACGCATCGTTTTTGCACGTAGACGGTTACGTTGGCGAATATCAGTTCCAGCGGTTTGTGCGGTAGCTGCTGCCGTTGCTCGGCCGAGAGACGCACCAGCACGCTATCTCTGTAACCACACCAAACAAAATGAAATAAATTAATTTATTATACCCCAAAGAGGAGATGATGATGATGATGATGATGATGATGACGATAATGACGATAATGACGATAATGACGATAATGACGATAATGACGATAATGACGATAAATAACGGTAGTAATAGGTGGTAGTGGGTAAGGGGGCACCACTCAGTGGCAGTGGGCATCTAGTATTCGACGATAGGTGCGCGGTTTGCGGAAGTAATTCGATTAATCGAACGACTCGTCCTCTCACCGCACCAATTTTTCTCTCTCCATTTGCTTCTTTTCCACCATACGGGTAGTCGCTTCTCTTTAAATTTCGTCGCTCAGCTCGGTACAATTTTCAAAACATGGAGGTGGCGCGGCGCGGCGCGGCGCGGCGGTCGTACCGTCTTCGTTTAGTCAACGGAAAATATGTCGCGCGTTAGTTTAACTTTTTTCGTTTCTTTTCTTTACTTTTCTTCTTTCTTTCAGCGAGAAGCGAAAAAAATTGGAGCGAAGAGCAACGACCTTTCGAGCGAGCGTAAAAAATTTTCGAAAATTACTATCGACGAACGTTTCCGACTCTCCCTAACCGTCCTCCCTGCCTAAATTTTCATTCGTCGCGTCGTACCGCGTTCGGTAAATTTGCCTTCGCGCCCCTCACTTCGCGACCCACACTTTCACGCTCCATTTTCTGCTCGCTACGGCGACATTTCAATTTACGAATTGGCCGTACAATTGGCCCTCCTCTCCCCCTCGTTGGCTGTCCGTCTACGCCAGCGAGCAAAACGTGGACGCTCAAATTAACTAGCCCCTAAGCTAACAACCAATTGTGCACACTCGAACAGTTTGTACGTGTTTGTTGTTGTTGTTGTTGTTGTTGTTGTTCTTTTTTCGCTCGAAATTACTCGAACGTACGCATTCGAAGACGGACCGCGTGTCGTTCTCATTCGTCTTTCGCAGCCTCAAAAGCCTACCCCATTCTCCTAAAAATATTCTCGCTTATCGAGTGGGGGCGATTCGTACTTGGAAGGGTCGGCTCGTCAATACCGACTCACTAACTGAACTGGAACACCTCCAGCTACTCCATGTTTTACTAGCGTTTGCACCAGCCCTCCAACTGTAGGCTCAAATGCAGCTAAAATGTTGTAGGCTACCTACGAGTTAGAAAAACGAACACAAACGAACAAACGAACAAACGAACAACGAACGAAACACGAAACACAGATCGTATTTTAATAGTTAATTGATTTTTGGTATTTTTGTTTTTAGGCGTAAACATCTTAGCATAGTAACGTTTATGAACACGCCCCTGTAAAAACTAATCGCCACGAGCGTCTGTCAGCAGACACAGAGTTTGTTCTTTCGGGTGTTTACGGTTGCGTTCATAAACAGAAGGAGTTGGACAGAACGAACTCGAGAGAATAAGAAAATTAAAGAATTCTGCCTGTTTAAGCTTTTTTTTTCTTTCTAAATGTATCATTGAATGTGGCACATCTACCTTTGAGGGTACACGTGAAAAACACCAAAATGTAACAATTATCCCAAAAAAAAACTGAGTACAGACAAGGGCCTGAACACGGCTTATCCAGCTATTAGGCTATGACTTAATCCATATAGTCTACGTCTGAACGCAGCCCTTTCCATAATCGCCGGGAGTGCACGCACCCGATACAAACATTTGGCACACCGAGCTGAGGTGTGTATCTGGACATCATCAATATATCAATACTGTTCTCGTTTCTCGCGAATACCGCCGCACTCGCAGCTCACTTATTCGTGTTCTTTAATTGGGCTTTGGCTATAATTGATCATTTTATTCGGCGGCGGCGGCGGCGGCGGATGGTCGGTATCCGATGGCCAGTGCTCCGCCACCACCACGAATTTTCCAATCGCAACCCCACAAACCGAAGCATCGGCAATGCGACCGAACACAGTACACCTCAATTTTGGGGCCAAAGAACGACTACGGACGGGCGGCACAACCCTTCGATCGCAAAGGCCAGCCACTAACCCGCGACAACTGATTTGGACGGCATCGAACGACTCGAAAGTAAATCGGTGGGAGGAGAGGATGTTGCGCAGTCTATCCGCCAATCCGATTCTAGGCTACTAATGGCGGCAGTCTAATTCGCTCGATTCTAGGATACCCGCCCGCCATTAATTCGAATCGGTTCTTCGAACGCCGATACAAAGCGCTTTCCGCATAATATTTCGCCACCTATTCGATACCGAATGTAACACGCCTATGTACATGATTTTGGTCATCCAGAATTTGAAAGTGGAGCGGGTGGAAAGGAAGCGTAGCCCCCTCCACCCATGCTGGTCCATACATAATATGGATATCGGTGCGTATGCGAAGACCGAAGAGGCATACGCCTTCGAGACGAAATAAAAGCCGAATGCGCGTCAGCGAGGAAATTTCGCTATCGCCTCCGCGGCCGACTAGTCGACAAACGCCCACCCCACCCCACCACCTCCATGCCGCAATCAACTCGATTCCTCTTCTTTGCCACCGCCTCCAACGCCGCCCCCCCCCCTCGCCCAACGAGAAAGCTTTTAGTCTCAGTCCGATCGTCCGTTCGCCCCGTCTTTTCGTTAATTTTGTTCTTCTCTGTGCTCCACTATCGTTGGACCGGGGGCACCGCTTCTTTTCTTTTCGTCGCCTTTTTTTCACCGCTGTTTTTTCTTTCTGGTCGCCGCGCACGTAAACGAGGACGAAGAGGAGGCGACGGCAGCGGCAAGGAGAATCGTAACGAATTGGGCAGTGGAAAGGGGGGTCGCGGAGAGCATCGCAGAGGGTATTGACCGACGGGCGACGAAGACACACCAGTAACCCGCTTACGCGGTAGTCGTCGGCGCCGCTGCACAGCTGAACAACCATCGGCCACCACAAACGCGGGCGGAAGAACAAATGCCGAGTATATTCTTCTAGCAGCGCAAAGAAGCGAGAACCGAACCGAACCGAACCGAACCGAACCGAATCGAATCGTAGGTCCGTATCAGAATGGCGGCAGCAGAGAGGCGACGTCGTAGTTGCGCGACCTATTCTCGTTTGTCCACTCTGGAGGTGAGGGCACGAACGCGATCGAGTAGCGGCTCGAGCAAGGAGGTGGAAAGACTGCCAAAGGAACTGGGACCCGACTTTTTCAGAGGGCTTGAAAAGATCAAAATTTTGGAGTAAAGAGCCATTTTCTGGTAAGCGCTTAAGGAGTGCGTCGGGAATGATCTCTATTGAGGTTTTTGGATGTCAGATCCCACGAGGCTTAGAAAAACAAAAAACAAGAAAAAAAAAAAAAATATGTACGTTTCAGAACACGAAGAACACAAAAATATTTTTTATAATACATAATGAGAAAGACAATGTTTACAATCGTATTTTGCGAGTGGAAAGTAGTGCCTATCATTGATGAATGATGTCAACGTCAGTGTAATGTGCTATTTCTTTAACTCGGAACTCTTTATTTAGACGAAAAATTCACTGATCCTCCAGGGACTGGAACTCGCCAACCTCTCAGTTGTCAAGCCAGCAACATACTTACGGCGCTACGAACACTAAGAAGTAGGTTCGTGCCTTTTATGGCTGTATTTGTTTATTTGGATGACTTTTTTCCTTTTGAAATTTCTAATTAATGATAACGTTGCTTTCTGATCATTAATTATAAAACATATCTTCCTCAACGAGGTTCAAATGGACACCTCGCATGTAATCTCTCACTTTTGAACCAATATACCTTCGACTATATGTATATAGTACTGGACCAGTAAAGAGTGACGATGTTGGCGCTAAATAGGCAACCGGAGCGTACCTTCTGACGTATTTTGCTTCGAGTTTACGTACACTATCCTCGTGAATTTAAGGGATGTCTTTATTCGAGCAACACGTCGAAAATATGCGGAAGGTACGCCAGGAATGCCTACTTTTAGGCCGGCGTGTCTTGACATCAAAAAGTACATGGGTCTTATGGAAATTTGCTGGTCCAGTACTATATGTATAGACGCAGTAATACACTATTTCGTTAGCTCGGCCTGCAAAATTGTTTTCTCACTTTATATTACCTCTTTCTACAGGTAAATTCGGGTGTTGGCACTGAGCGGGGCTCGGAAGGGGAGGGTAGGAGGGTCGAGCGAAGAGAGACGCATACGTCACTAGGGTTAGCGACACATGTCGGTACCTCGGTGGTGTAGAAACCGGGAAGTAGGAACGGTAAGAGGCGGAAAACGGAAAATAGGGCAACGGATTCGGTTCGGAATCGGGCGTCCGAAAAGCGCACAGTGTTACACAAGTACACGAAATTCACGGGGTCTGTAGTTGGACAAAAGGCACGCAGGACCAACGCGCAACACGGATAGCGTAGCCGCCGGGCCATAGGTACGTAGACGTGGTAGACGTGGTAGACGTGGTTTCGAAAAGGTGGAAGTTGCATGAGAAAGGAGAAATCCTCAAAATAGAACGGCGTGACGGCCGGCTAACGGCAGAAGGCTGTGCTGCGTAACGCACACTGATGCGCGCGCGCGCGCGTAAAGGCGGGCAGAAAAGGAAACAGCGCCGAAAATGCCGCGATCGAGAAGGCTATCGACACGGGCAATTAATTATGCGAGTACGGGCGAACAAATCGATTACCTGGTTTGAGGCGACAGACTGACGGATACGGTAACGCCGGGCACGGTCATCATTCGAGAATGAATCTACGTATACAGGCGCGAGCAATACGTTGTCGGGTTAAAATAGTGGCGACCGGATACGGTAGGCGGCAGGTGCTCGCACCGGTAACGCTCAACGCTTAAAAGGCGGGCGACGCGGTAATTTCAGCCGAGCTGCGCTAACCAGCGTCTAAAGCGGACGAAAAACGTTTCGGGGCGCACGGACTGAGAAAGTGAACAGCAACACGCCGAACGAACCAACGAACCAACGAACCAACGAACCAACGAACCAACGAACCAACGAACCAACGAACAAAAGAACCAACCACAGAATGAGAGGCACAGAGTGCGATCGGGTGGGCCAGGACTGTCGGCGTGGCACGCCGAACCGCTGCCACACATCCGCTTATAGGATGAGGCCGGACCGCGCCAGGGCCAGGCAGTGCCATTAGCCATCAGGTAGAATAGCCGACGAATCGTCGCCTCCTTCCGTAACATACCTGCTATCGGCACGTCGGCTACTATAGCCCTATTGTTGCCCTTTCTCGTCCCTTCCAAGAAAGACGAAGATAGAACAGAGATTATAGCCAAACGATTTCTATAACAATCACAATCACGGTCACGGGTCGGCCCCCCTCCTTTCTTTTCCACGCCAACCATCCGCCCTATTCTATACCTACGGTAAACAATGAAGATATTATACCGTATATTACGTATTACACGCGTACACGTATCTACGCGTATACCTGCCTACACGGGTCTTACTCCTACCTATAGATGATAATACTATTCGACTATATATTACAATAATACGTATTATAGCCTATTTATAAAACGATTTTGGCCGTACGAAGTACGAATCCACCTTTTTATTACTTTTGTTTATTTATCGTTATTTAGCCTATTTATTTTCTATTTTCACCGTCCGTTTGTATTCCTTTTGTTTTCATCTTTTTTATCTTTCTCACTCTCTTTCTCTCTGGCGTTCTCTCTCTCTCTCTCTCTCTCTCTCTCTCTCTCACTCACACACACACTCTCACTCTCTCTCATTCGCTATTTTTCTCTCGCTCTCTTACTCTCGCTGTCTCTAATGGTCGCCAAAGATTTACAGTATGCGGCGGCGGCGGCGGCGGCGTCTGCGAGCAGTTCATCGACTACGAATAAGTAAATAAATAAATAAATAAATAAATAAATAAATAAATAAATAAATAAATAAATAAATAAATAAATAAATAAATAAATAAATAAATAAATATATAAATATATAAATAAATACGCAAACAAATAAGTTAATAAGTTAATTAATTAAAAAAAAATCAATCAAACTGGGCGAAAAGCTTTCGAAAATATCACGTAGCATCTGCAAGAGCTGAATACGAGGGTGGAAGGACGAGGGGCCGAAGCGACGCTACGCTGTACAACACACTCGACTCGCATCGACTATCGATGGTGAATTATGGTCGATTCGCGAATGCAGCCTGCGACACGGCTTCGGCCTTCCACGATCAGAGTACCTGTAGGCTAATGGCCAGTCACTAGGGTGGAGGTCCGCTACCCGGCTGAACGAAATCGTCCGCCGGATATGTTCTCGACAGGCCGAGTAGCCAGCCCCCGTGCAGCAGCTCCAAGACCGGCTTGACTATTGACGAAGTGCGCACATATAATTTGGTACGAACGATGGCCTCTCTTGCCGCTGCTGCCGCTCCGCGGTGGGCTGTTCGTTTGGTCGGAGGGTGGCTTCCGGCCCTCTACGTCGATCGGTACAGCGAGATCGCAACATTTCGGCCATTTTTGCCCTTTCGCCATCGAAGCCCCTCTCGCCACCCACACCGGCGAGCCGACGCGATCTTCTCAGCCCGCATCTACCGACCACCCACAACGCTGCCCGTCACTTCTTTCCGCATTCCTTTTCGCAGTTATCTTCGTACCACTGGCCACGTACGTTTTTCTGTTTTCTCCACGGTCTTTGCCCGCAGGTAATTGACGGACGTTAACCTTGCGAAATGACGTTGAATTTCAAATGAAAGGGAATACGAGCGTCGTCGCGGCTGGCGACGCACCCGTCCCAAAAGAGGAAAGAAATTACTCGACCATACCATAGGCCGGCCTCTGCTGCCGGCAGCGAATAAAAATGCTGTCAAGCCAACTCGCCAGTCGCCAAATTCAAAAACGAAATTGCGCGGTTCGAGCGGCGCGGTCCGCGGAATGGTGCAGATTTTCGACGAACGAACGAACGAACGAACGAACGAACAAACGAACCTAATTGGCGAATCGCCGAAAATCGCGCTACCGCACCGCAGTTAGAAAGACCGGGCCGCTGTCGAGAGGCGGCCACAATCGCAAAAACGTCGTCCGATTTTCGCGAGTAAACGCCGGCGCGAATACGTCGTCGAGGACACGGCCGCTGCTCGAAATACGTATTCGTGATTCGCGCTATTCGCGATTCGTACGACCGTATTGCGGATGCGAATCGAGCCGACGATGCGGCTGTGCTCTGGAGTTCTGGCAAACGAAAGGCGTGAATCAGGCGTACGTTGCACCCGACAAGCGAGTACCATAATAATAAGTACGGGTAATTAGGTACCGGTACACGGGTATAGGTGATCATCCCACCGCCACGTTACACGTGTTACAAGTTAAACGTGACACTCGACTAGGCCCCCTCCCTGTTTGGCACACACGGCGGCCCAACCAGCGGTTCGATTCAAAAGCAGACTGAAAACGGGTAATCGGCGCACCAAACGCGTAATCGACGACGAATTTATTGCTCGACGTTCGCGCGAAAAATGTAGCAACGTGTGGCCTATCCGAGTGGGCAGTCCGCGTCGAAAGGGTTGAAATTTCGCGGTAACGAAGACCCGGCGCGGTCGCCGTCCGCGAAGAGAATTCGTCGTCTCCAACGGATGCGCAATTGAAAATTATCGACCCGAAGTCACGACACTGGGCTCAACCGCAAATAGCTGACTGGAAATTTCGGTAATTTTCGGTTGGCCCATCGAGGAGCAACGACGTCGTCGGAGTGGGTACCGACATTTGCTCGCTACAGTAACGCGCGAGCTTTCGCCAAAACGTAATTTAGAAAAGTGGTGACGTACTTGGAGAAAAATTGCTTGTTGCAGATACGAGGCATGTTGCGGAGCAGCGCATCCACGACGATTCTGCCGACTAGTTTGACGAGTGACGAACGTTTTTTCTAATCGCAGCAGCGACACAAAACTCTCGCAGGTCGATACGCTGTCGAATCCGTTTTCGAACGGAAGGAAGACGAAAGGAGAACGACGACACGCAGCCACGCGCAGCGCCGCCAGAAGAGAGGTCTCAACCTCGAAACGACAAAACGACGAAACGACGAAACGACGAAACGAAAAAACCCAAAACCGAACTCGAGGCTTAAGCGGGTAGCTTTGGGCGGACTACCGGAGGCTTGGCTACACCGGGCACGCGCGGCCACGTAAAAACGCTGCGAGCAAAATGACTGCTGTTACGAGCAGCGCGCGACGTTGCAACGATGGAACTGTCGACTCGAGAATATCGACTCGCCAGTCACCGACACGATTACGAGTAGGCGCGAGAATACACTTCGCAGCCGGCCTAAAAAAAAAATTACGACAGCGGCAGCAGCAGCAGCGAATACGTGTTACGCGTTAACCCGTCTTCGACGAAGGCGCGCGACAACGTGCGAAAAAATAAGTAGGTTACGCCGAAGGCGGCGGTGGGGCGGTGTGGCCGCCGCGAAAGAGAATCGCAAAAAAAAAATAAAGGAATAAGAGGAAAAAAAAAAGTAAAATAGTAAAAAAGAAGAAAGAAGAAAATATAAAAACTTGGAAAGGCGAGAAGGGAGCGAAAAAAAAAACAAAAAAAAAAAAAACGAAAAAACAAAAAAAGAGAGGCGAATACGGCGGACGTGAGCGAACGGCGACGGTGTGCGAGCGGCATGGCGGTAAGTGGGTGGCGGGGCGGTGAGGTGGTGGGGTGGGGAGAGGACACGCTGGAGAACTGGTTGACCGGCAACGAATAACTCGACCAGACAGCGCTCCGTTCGCGCGAAATGCAATTCCGAATCGACGCCGGAGAAGACGCGGGTCGGTCGAAACGCGTCGTCGAGCGACTGGACGCGACGTGGCGCCGTATCCGAAAGTGGCTAACGTCGACGCGAAATTCCTTTTGTCCGGCCCCCCTCCACCGACTTCCCTTCGCGCGTTTCTGCGATATTGTCGCCGTTCGATTAGAACGCGCGCGCGGCCACAGCGACGTAATGTAAGAGCCCCCAACGCCCAATTTACCACCCTTTGGCCTTTCCATTCGTCGTCGTCGTCGTCGTCGTCGTCGTCGTCGTAAAATTTGATTACGACTTTCGGGCGCGTCGGAATATTTTGAAGAAACGTTTCGGACGAGTCGGGCCTGAACCCGCATGTAGCTGTTTCTATGGTTTGATGGTATATACTTGCGTCTCACAATTATATGATTGCGCACGCGTAGACCTACAGCTGGCTAGACAGGTGGCTAAATAGGTGGCTAAATAGGTAGTCAAATAGGTAACCAGATAGGTAGCTAGGCAGGTAGACAGATAGATGATAGACGGATACCTGCGTGGCCAGTGGCCAACGACCAAACCACACTAAAACTATAAACCAACCACCTATTATCAGCCACCCGCTACCCACCGCCTATTACCGTATTTACCGCTACTACTAATCTCCGGTCTCGCTGCCGTGCAAAAAAAACCTTCTCAAAGACAATTCGACGCCTTTCTTTTAGCCACCTTTTACAATTACTCTCCCCCACGCCCTTTCGCTAAACAATAAAAAAAATGAAAAATTGAAAATCGAAAAAAAAAACATAGAGCAACGCGGCGTTTTTCATCTCGTTGCCGCTGTTTAGCCAAATGGGCTGAAAACGCAGTTAGAAAATAACACATACGGTACTTAGGAGGGGCTCGATAATGCGCGTATATCGACGCGATTTCCGGCAACTGTTTCGCAGCCAGGCACAGCAGCGGTTGGAGCGGGGAGGGAGAGAGCGCGGCTGAGGCGGATATTTAGCGTAAACGCCGCATCCCAACAAACAGCGCCAATAACAAACTTCATTTTCGCGTAGCCACGCACGACGAGTGAGTAGCTGCGTATGGTTGGCTATGGTTGGCTATGGTTGGCTATGGTTGGCTATGGTTGGCTGTGGTTGGCTGTGGTTGGCTGTGGTTGGGTATAGCTGGGTAGAGTTGAGATAGGGTTGGGTAGCCACCCAGTTCGAATGCACGCGTACCGCGTACGCTATAATAATTCGTTGTGACGCGCACACACCTATGGTCGTAGGCCAAGACGCGAATCGCAAACACGTGACGACTGCGGTTATCGTCGTCCGTGACGAATATCGCGACGATCGCAAACGACTAACTTGTAAGCTAGGCTACGCCAGGCCAGGCCAGGCCAGGGCAGGCTAGGCTACGCTAGGCTGACCAGTAGACGTACTCTCCCGCATTATTCCACACCCTTCCCTCTATTCGTATTGAGCAATCGGCGGCACTGATCGTAATCGACGACGAAATCAAAACCGAAAAATGTATTCGACTGATTACGGTGCGACAAAACGCGTACGGCCGAGCCTACGTGCGTGCGTTTAGAACCGCTCGTCACGACCGATATAACGTACAACAGATTCTCTTCTTCAACCATTTACAAACAGCTGCCCAACCAAAATCAAAATATTACTACTCCAGTCGGCAATTACGCTTATCGCGTTACAATAACCTTTTTTTTTTCTTTTTTTTTTTTTTTTTTTTTTTTTGCAGCTGCCATTCGTTATCGATTTGATATCGGCGTCTATAATTGCGTCGCCGAAAGGCAGGCGCTGGCTACGTACCTACAAACGCACCGTGACGCACCGTGACGCACCACTCCATTCGCCGCCAACTACGAATATCCTCTGCCTCCGCCCGCTGCCCCAACCCTCCCACCCATCACGTGCATTATGCCGAAATCTACGGACGTTTCAATTTGTGGTCGTTCGTATACCCATACCCATACCCAATTTAGTTCGTCTCTCGCTAATTGAACCACAAAAATGAACAGCCTATACCTAACCTATAGAGGTACGAGTTGATTAGCCCATCCGGCCGCACATTTGTGGGAGGAGGAAAATACGAATTCCCAACTCAATGAGCGGCGTCGTACCGCACGGCGCGTCTTCACACGGTTCGAGTTTCGTCTCGAATAGAAGACGGAACCGAACGAAAAAACGCGGCCGACGAGGAAACACTCGAAATTCTATCGCATCTTAGTTTCTCTTATCATAAGGCCAATGTTCACAACGAAGCCAATTACCGAAAAAAGTCAAACTTTAAATTTTCTTACAATTGAAAAAACCGACCGACTTATTACTGCCGGACACGTACCTACCCATTTTATACGTCGTTAAGCGCGAGCGTACACGCACGCTTCTCTTTCGCTCTCTCTCTTTCTCTCACACCCTTTCATATTTTCCGTCTCTCTTTGCGAATGAACCAATGGTGATCCTGTTTCCACGCTTTCAGCTCGAAGTATAATAATAGCCGACAATAGGTACTCGGATACAAATACCATAAATTGTTACACGTAGCCTACACAAATTGTCTTTTATCCATCGGTGGTACTTTTTACAAATTTACAAGCACTGGCAAATCTTTCTCTAGTTGTGGGGCACCAATGACAAATGACCAATAACCAATAACCAACAACCAGAGACACACCACAATGGCCTTTCCTCAACGTGTTGCTAATGAACACTCGTCTCTACTCACCAGAGAATGTGACTCGCCACAATACGCGTAGAACAGCGAAGGGGGGGGGGCGAAAAACGAAGAACAGCACGCGAAAGTAAAGGGAAACGAAGTCGTCGAGAACAGAGTAGCGCCGGCAATCAATCGGCCGTCAGCATCATCCGGTTTGAGCACATACGGCCGGGACGGACTACCAACAGTACGGATGGTCGTGGTACTATACCTTATGGTACCGCTAAACTGTGTCGAAATAGTGGATCACTCATGTCTGATGGCAAACATTACCAACTATAAGAAGGTACCTACGCCTGGCTTAACTGCGCCTATCGATTACGCCAACTCAATGAATGTACATACCATAAAACTTCTTCACCAAAATATATTGGAATTAAAATTGAATAAAAAAGCATTAGCTATGGCAGATAAATTCTTTTTTTTCTTTCTTTTCTTTTTTTCTTCCAAAAAAATCGGGGGGGGGGGGGAAAAAGAGAAAAATAATTTTTTTTAAATTTCTCCAGCAAGATGTAGATCTAGAGACTGGAATTATTTGAGTCGGCGGTGCTTTTTTCCTTACCATGTACGGTTTGTAGTAGCAGAAGCTTATAATTACATGGTTTAAGGTCCAACAGACTACATAAAGTTGGTTGGAGTCACACACCTGCATCGCACGCCTTGTAACTCACAACTGCCTAGCCTCAACACTAGCATCCCCAAGTAGCCCTATTAGGTGCGCAGTGGGAAGACTCCAGCACAAAGGCTATGCGCTGGACCCTCTGGGCAGAGCCATGATAGGCTTTATACGTTAATCAATAATACCACAAAATATCTGACTTATTTTCTGAGTTTTCTTAATTGAGTAAGAAACCATTCTATAATTCTAGAAGATTCCAGTTTTTTTAACAATATGACTTCTCCAAAAAATATGCCTTTATAAATATATTTGTGGATTTATTTGTACTCTATTATCAATACGTGGTAGTTTCTATGAACTGATTGTATTTCTTGCTTTCAAATGTGGAAATAAGCTTGAAAATAGACTTTAAGTAGAAATTAAATGAAGCACCTATATTTAACAGTTTTCTTTACATGACTTAATTGGATGTATACTTAAATATGCCATCTAATTATTTCAGAATTTGAAGGCCATGGGTCATAATTGTCATTCGATAGAGATTTTAATAGACAACAGAGGGGTACAGAAGGAATTTTTTTTTTTGGGAGGAGAGAAAATCAAAAATTCCCGACTAAAAATGTTAAAATTCCGAACTGAAAATTATCAAGTTTCACTTTATAATTTTTTAATTCCCAAATTTTCCAGTATGGCAATTTTTGTTTTTGTTTTGGCTAGAAAATTCCTAATTTTCAACCAATAGCTACGACATTTAAAATAGATATTTATAATAATATATTATAACTTGCTATAAATTTTGGTGCAGGTTGAATATATGGTACATCCGGTATAGCTACTTTTGTTTTTGTTTTTGTTTTGGGCATAAAATTTTGAATTGTCGACCAATAGTTACGAAATTTGAAAAAAAATTCATTATAATTTATTATAACTTGATATACATTTTGGGGCGGATTGGTCATACAATACTTCTGGTATGACTATTTTTGTTTTTGTTTTGACTAAAAAATTATCAATTTTCAATCAATAGCTACAAAATTTGTAACATATATTACAAATTGCTAGAAATTTTGGCGCGAATCAGTCGCGTGGTACTTCCAATAATACTATTTTGGTTTTTTATTTCGCCTATAAAATGCCTAATTTTGGACCAACAGGAACAAATATTTATTACGAACTATTAATAACTCTTTAGTGACTACCTAATTTTACATTTTTTGAAAACCCACTTTTTCTTACAGAGCTGCTGATGCGTTAAGAGTTTCCTTCTTATTCTTTCGAATGCGAAAAAAAAAATTGAATTTCTGAATTGAATCTGCTGACACTAACATAAACAAAATCCAAAATCATCAGTTGGCGGATGTATAGCTTCGCCTCTTGTCGGGTTATACATTTGATAAGTAATTTTCAATACCACTCATACCGGGACACCAATGTTACAATCACTTTCACACATAGACACTTACGCAAGACAACTTTAAACCTTAATTTCAGCAGTTTGGCCGAACGGATTTTACTTTTTGGGGTTGATAAACCACCTGAAGGATGTTCTTCACATATGGTATGAATTTTGAAACATTTTGTTCGGTACATTGGGAGAACAACATTAGTGACAAAGAATGCCAACTTGTCTTTATACATTAGATAACTCCGGAACTACCATTTCAATTCTAAAAACAATTCAATGGCACCACCGTAGGATCATTCTCTGCCATTAAAAAAAGGTTCATCAAAACTGGTGCTCAGGGTGAGAATGTATGTTGGAACAAACATTAAAAAAAGTATATACGCATCACTATAATAAACCTAAAGGAACATAATTTCAGAGTAAAATTACAGCTGAGAAATTCACTTGAAAAATTAACAGGACATGCGCCACTACCCACACAGCCGCAAACAAACATGAAAAAAATGTTGAATTCTTCCATCAAACAACGAATTCTACAGTGTAACCTATATAGGTATTCCAGCAAAAATCCAAGGTCGGCACAAGTCAAAGTGGCGCAGTGGGGCGCTTCAAGGCTTGTATACCTACATTTATACATATATGGCTCGAATTGATGATAACTTCCTCCTTTCTTAGTGAAGTCGGTAAAATTAATTCACTCGTAATGAAATACAAATACATACACGTATTATTACAACATTTAAGGATGGTTTAAACCCACTTTCTCTATTCCCTTATCCTAATCTGTATTCTGTAAAGTTTGAAAATTTCAACTTTTAAAGAATAAATCAAAAGAAATAGTATATAAGCTTTTTCACCTTTACTCAATTTTTTAGGTGTTATGTTAAACGAAAATAGAGCAGCGAGTTTAAACCGTTCTTTATCGAGATAATCGTTAGTATTGAGTTTGGTTTGAAAGACACGGTGGTGTAATCGCATAGGCGTTCAATTTCAAAAGCGATTCGTCTGTAGTTCGTCGAGCGTCTGCATCGGCGAACAACCAACAGCGAGTACCCAACTGAACGCGCATTACACGTCGTGTATATGAACATACATGCATAGGGTAAAGGGAATAGGGAAATAGGGTAGAGGGTAGAGGGCATGGGCATTCGATGACGGACGAAAATATGGTCGAATACCGTTTTTGAGGCGACAATAATTTGTTCGGCAACGATCGAACGATAGAGGCGCTGCAAAAGCGCAGCCTCAAACATTCGTTTCGAGTTGACGGTTTTTTTTTTTTTTTTTCACCACTCGAAATTAGCTGCGCGCAAAAACAGTACGTTGGGTGAAAGCGGTGCGTTTAAGACACGTAACTTATGGAATGGCCGGCATAGGACTACGGCGCTATGCGAACGATTCGCGATTCACGCAGATACGCGACCGTCTTTACACACACGATGAAAGCCTGCTGATGCACTGCATCATAATATTATGGTATCGCACAGATGGTGGTGGTGATGGTGGTGATGGTGATGATGGTGATGATGGTGATGATGATGGTGATGATGATGATGATGATGGTGATGATGATGATGATGATGATGATGATGAGAATATTAGATCTACCACCGGTGCATCATTCTCGAGGACAAATGCTGTAGGCTAATACAGGCGCGGTTTTCGTGCGCGGCGGTCCTCCAGCCATTCGTCAGTTGGCACGCACGGTGCGCGCGTACGCCACGGAGAAATGAAAATTTCGACGTTAAAATGAGATGGCGAGTACTGAAAAGTGATGGGAAGCGATAAAAAAGGCAAAGGGTTATATTAATTACAGCGAATGGATGAAACGTTGTAAATTTCAGATGAAAAAGGATCGTCAGGGGGAAGGCGGAGGGGGAGCACATACGCGCCTCAACATTCGCGATAAATGCAAGCGGTAAGCGACCGGTCAGTCGAATACGCGGCGTGCTGCAACCGGGCGTCAAGTGGCTGGCGGATCGGCGGGCGGATCGGCGGGCGGATCGGCGGCGTTACGGCGACGCCGCGAGTCCAACGCGCGATGCGCGATACGCGACGACTCGCCACGCGCCCATCGTATCGTATCGCTAACAGTTGACGAGTTAGCGGCGCGGCAGCAGCGGCCCACCAGCCGAATCGCGTCGACTCGACCATCGAAAGTCGAAAGACTCGCGAGTCGAAATCGTTAAATAATTGAAAAACCTTTTTTTTTTCTTCCATGTTGCGGTGATCGCAGGTCGTTAACCTCGGACCGCAGTCACCGTGCATCCGTCCGGGGAAGAGAGTGAGCGCGAGAGAAAGAGAGCACTGCCAAGAATAACTAAGAATGATGGGTGGCAGGGAGAGTGAGAGAGAGGTACCTACTAGTTGACTAGTCGTTGTTATTACTGAACGCGTTTCGTTTAAAAGTTGAGCGATCGGCGGAGGGGAGGGGGAACAGGCAGCGCCGGATTCAGAGAGAGGAACGGGCAGGGTCGAACCCAAATAACCGCGGAAAACGTAAAACAAAATGAAATTAAAAGGCGAGGGGCGAGTTGGGCCGACTAATATCCTTTATTTTATTCTTTCCCATACGTAACGGGTGCCTTTATTATTATTATTATTATTCGAATTATCGGCGCGCCGATGTTTTCTTTTCATTTTATGCGAACGGACGTCGCTTTTCTCTCTTCTTTTTTTTCCGTTCGTTTTTCTCTCCTCTTTTCGTACTTCCTCCCCCACCGCCTGCCCCTCCGTTTATTCTCGCGGTTTCGCCTAACGCATGTGGGACGCGTGCAAATTTCAACCGACTCGAAATTCGGGCTCACCGTACGTACGTTGACCATTAAGGCGGCGATGACTCAGCGAGAGTCGAATCGGGCGAACCTTTTTTCGTCCCGCTCTGTTATTGCGAACGAAGGAAACGGTTCGTTAAGTCAGACCTGGACGCTGCGGTCGCCAAACAGGTCCGTGCCGTGTACGCGGGTTGTACGGACATTTCCACCTCCGTACAGATTACCGTTATTCTTCGTTTTTTTTTTTTCATATTTTGTAAGTCATCGACTGATCAACGCCTATAGAGTACGGTCCGTATAATACGTCATAATTACGTCCCTAGCTCCCTACCTATACGAAATAATTTAATAACTGATGGCCTTATTTCCATCGGGCAGTCCCGCGCACGCTACACTGTACATCTTCGGTGGTCGACCGGTCGGCGCGGTTCGACGCCTTCGGTCGAGTAGACGGCCAGGCCACACCCAGACGGGCGCCTTTTACGCGCATCCGGTTTTTCCATTTCGTACGCGACCGACCGACACCACCGCACCCTCCGACCGCAATTCCCCCCTTCAGCCTTCTCGCAAGAAACGAATACGTACGTAAACAATAGAGCAAATAAATAATAGTAATACCCGCTTCGCTTCCCACAGGTCATAAGCCATAGGTCATAGGACGTGGGCCAAGCGCCATGCGCCATGCGACATGCGACATGCGACATGCGCCACCACGGAATTCATTTTTACTCGGTCGGCGTAGCGCGCCGTTGTTTTCGCGCCGATTTCGTTGCTTGGTTTCCTCCGGTGGAATGCGGTCGACGCGGCAGCGGCAGCGGCGTGTTATTCCGTCTGGGTAAGTTTACACGAAGCGGATCGCGCATTCCTTCGCCCATTCCGTCATTCTTCACCCTCTAATCGCTCTTTTACCTTTTGGATGGCAGCCCGAAGGCAAGAAGACGACGCGTCGCGTCGACCGCACTCCACCGGAAGAAGCGAGGTAACGAAATCGGCGCCAAAAGAACGGCGCGCCGCGCCGACCGAGTAAAAATAAATTCCGAAGTGGCCTATAGCCTACGACCCATGACCCATAGCCCATCTTATGACCTATGGCTCAGGACCTACGGGAAGCGAAGCGGGTGCGGTTAATCCCAGCCATTTCCCATCATGGCCGCGAACGATTTAGAAGAGGAATTTTTAAGTTTTGCAACCGATTCGTACCAATCGCTGAAATTTGAAGCACTAAACGTTTTCATTCGTTTAGTTGTTTTTGGTTTTTTTGTCGTTATTACTACTAACTGTAGAACCCGGCGTTGTTCGGGTAGCGGTGTATAAATTTTCAGAATTCCCAATCCATAAAGGTTATGCAACTGTTTTGACATAATCTACTTCTCCCCACCACAAAAATTCGTCGCTACGAAACCCTCTTATTATCGATGGGAGACCGGGGACTACATACCACCATAACCGCGAGTGCTGGAGAGTGGGTGGTTTTGGAAAAAAGTGGGCACACACAAACAGACATTTCGCTTTCTATATACCGTATACATCCAATAATTGATCGACCGATTGGTTATTTATTTACTTTATTATTTATCAACGTATTCATTTTTTGGAGGAGGGTAGTGCATACCGCCCAAGTTAAGAATTTAAGAATTCAGCTACGGACGCCGAAACAGAATATTCGAATGGATTGTCGTTGGTAAAGCCAAACCGCTGATCCGCCCTACAGTTAAACAAATGTAAAAATTGTGAACGAACGGCTGGTTCTTGATCCGAGTTTTTTTTTTTTTTTTTTTTTCCATTGGCATTTGCTCGCTAGAGCAATGAGACGGCAAAAGAAGGAAATTTCACTGGGTTTCTATCATTATGCGGTGGGTGCGGGTGGTCGGTGAGATGAGGCGCGTAATTTACTTAAAAAAAAAAAAAAAAAAAAAAAAACAGGTCCCTTGTTCCCGTTTTGTCCGTAATGAATTTGAAAGGGAAAAGTACGACCTGAAAATAGGCGAATGTTCACTCGCTGCTAGGCGAAGCCCCGTTTATTATTTTGGACGATAAACGGCGACGGTACACGCCGGCCGAGGTTCTGGTTGGCGAAAGCAGAGCGTCCGGCGTTGGGCGGCACGTCCGTCGCAATTCGGACCGTATGCGATGTTTCATCGGTCGCCAACCAACAGTGCGAAATGAAATACGGGCCTGCCGTCGAGCGGATGGACGAAAAGGCGTCGAGAGGGCGGACGAAAACGCGTAGCTAGAAAATGGAAAACAATTGAAACCGAGGCGCGCGGTCCGCGTTATACGAAATCTCAAATATTGCCGCGAGGCGGTTACGTCGAATAGGAAAACTGAATCAGACTGCGGCGGGAGAGGGGCGGTCGAATCAAATTCGGTCCTCATCGACGCCTCTCCGCCGCCACTATTCGCTCCTCGAGTTCG
Organism: Ericerus pela; assembly: GCA_011428145.1. NCBI lineage: Eukaryota > Metazoa > Arthropoda > Insecta > Hemiptera > Coccidae > Ericerus > Ericerus pela. Next base: position 467,981 of record WOFM01000609.1, read on the forward strand.
AAAATCGAAACGTTAAATCTGTATTCGGTACCTCGGTATACGAAGGGAATTCAGTCCCCCTCCCCCTCCTCCACACCCTTCTGCCCTTCGCTCGTTCGCTTCGAAGCCGTCGCCACCATCCTTCCAAACGACGACGCAACTCGAGATTATCCGTTCCATGGCGGTATTTAGGTACGAGGGCATCTTTGGACAACTTTTTAAAATATTTCGAAATTTTCATCGTTTTGAAGAAAATTTGGGGGGACGTGTCCACTGGTTGCTTTGTCCCTGCTGCACCGAAGCGGTCAGAAGGCAAAACAAATAAATTTCACAATTTAACAATTTAAAAACAACTTTTCTGTTATAATTACGCTGGCAACAAAAAATCTGCCGCCCGAGGACAAGTTGGTATCCCTTTTGTCCCTCCATTAGTTGCGCTCATTGCTCCCGAGCGAACCTTTAAAATTAAAATTCGAACGACTTTCAGGGGAAAGGAGGAGTACAAAAAGGCTGGCGTAGGCCGTTCGCCGTCTCATTTACGAGAACAAAGGGATTGAAGACTCGATGAAAATATTATATTAACGGCGATATTAGAATGATAAAAACAACAACTACGGTAATAATACGTAATAATAATAATAATAAATAATAATAATAATAATAGTAATAATATTAATAAGTAATATTAATAATATTAATAATAATATTGATGATGATGATAACAACGATGATCATGACAAAGGTCGTCGATAATAATAAAACGGTGAATGTGACATATTATAATCGTACGTACGTACGTACGTACGTACGTAGGTAGGTGGTACAAGTAGTATAAGAATATAGAGGCCAATAAAGAACGAAAAGAAAAGAAAAAGAAAAAGAGAAAGAAAAAGAGAAAGGAAAAGAAAAGATTGGACGAAACAAACATCACTGTAGGTGGCGGTGGCGGTGGCGGTGGCGGTGGCGGTGGGGCTGTGCGTGCAGTGTGTCGCGAGTGCGCGACTCGACTCGCGTACAAAAGGTAGGCGCCGCGTTCGCTTCGTAGTTCGCAGTCGACTTCTCGAATAATGGGTATAAAAACCCATTGGCCTACTGACGAGAGTTGCGCGTCGCCACAACCGCCGACACCGCCGCCCTCGGCCCCCGCCGCGCCCATCCCTCCAATGCCGCTCTTTCCCTCTTCTCTCTTCCGCCGCCTTTCTCTCTTTGTCATTTTTTTCGAATTTCGTTTCGCTTCTTTTCTATTCATTTCAATGTTTTTTTTTTTTTTTTTTTTTTTTCCCCACCTTCCAACCAAATTGCTTTCATTTTTCTTTCTTCTCCTCAATTGTCATTCTTCGTCACGTACTCCTTCCTCTACTTCTAGTAGTTTTTCGCCGTCTTTTCTTTTCCTTCTTCTTCTTCTTCTTCTTCTTCTTCTTCTTCTTCTTTCATCCGTATCTGCGTCAACGCGACAGCGTTCGCGAATACTCGTTGCGGTGCACCGAATGTGTCGTCCCGCCGGGTCGTTGAACTTTTGTCGGCTCGGCGACGCACCTCGCCGCGCCATCCCCCCACCCTGCCGCCTCTCAGTAATCCGACAATTTCACCAACTTGAGCTACGTCTACGAACCGTTAATTACCGTACGCGCTTTTTTGTTTCTCCAACTAATCAATTTTTTTAATACTTTTTTTCGCATTTTTGGGTTTTTATTTTGTTTTTTTTTTTCTGCTTGGTCTGTCAGCTCTTTTCTGCAAACGCGGCGAGTCGCGACGGCCGAATAAAATGGCCGATAGAAAAAGTACGCGCGACGAATCACCGTTATTCGACCAACGTTCGAATTAGTTTAGTTCTACAAGACGTGGGATAGGATGGCCAAAACAAAGCTGAAATTTTAAGAGCAGCCCAACCAACAGCTGAAGATGGTGGCGCCAACCGGAAAAAGCAATTCTGAAATTTAAAGAAACACTGCAAAAAAAAGGTATAAGTTTTGCCGGGCTAAGCTCACGAAGGATTGATGCGTAAACATGCTACTGACCAACGGAAACGCACCATCGAGTGTCTACATTCGAGTCGGCGGCAGTCGCCAGGCGCCATTCGCCGAATTATTAGCCAGAAGAAAAGAACGAACGAGCAGAACAACTCGTTCGGTCGAATTTTGCTGTAAAAGTGCAAACTGAGGCATGGAAGGGGGAACAGCGGAGGCGCTTCGTCCAAGAAGCGACAGCGGCGTCATTTTTAGCGGCTCTGTCGTTGGGTCGAGTCTGAATCGCGTAGTCGCCACCTTCGGCACGCGACACACGCGTTTAACAGCATCCCAGTTCCCAGCATCCTTATCTTTACGGCCTATCTATGCGCGCGCATCCGACTTCGGCTTTCGGTATTTACGACGATATCGCGTGGTCTTCGTTCGGCGCGGCGCGCCGCGACGCCGGCCTACGTCGTAAATGGCGCCGAGTTACGCGAGAGAATTACTAGGCCTATCTGCGGCGGGCGTTAATCCGGGAGTATCCCCTTTCGCCGATGGTATCGGCATATCCACTGCCGGTTCCTGTCCGGTACGCGGAACTCCATTTCGAATACGGGATTCGACTTTTCTGCGCCACCCCATATACACAGCACGTGCCACGCTGCATATATTACGTAGGTCACGGTAAGGTACGTACACCAACCTGCGCACCATCCCAAATAAGAACGACGGGACGTCGTACGAGCTGATAGACCGCAGGGTAAGGGAAAACCCTACTATGCAGGTAAAGATAGGTAGGCTAGCTTAATTCAACGGACCACTCGCGTCCTTCCTTGTCGAGTGTGCACTGAATCACACACCACAGAGGCGAAACTTCTTTGCTACGTTCGTTGACTGGATAATACATATGTACACGTAGTATACCCAGTCAACGGCTGCCTTATTGAATGTTCGATGTGAGCTACAGGTTCGAAACCCTCGCAATACGGTAGCACCGAATCATTACATCAAATGAGCGAATCAAAGACGGTAGATATTGCGCTAAGTCGATAACAACACTTTCCAGTGAAAATCAACTTTCTAATATCCTATACAAATGACTAAGAAAATTTCCATAAATTCGTGTTTGTAAATGGTAAATTGTTGGACAAAGCTGAAATTTACCATGCAAATTGATGATAACAAAATTCAGAAAAAAATAATATTTTGTTACATATTGAGCCATGTGGTCAACATAAATGTTACCAACGAAAGTTAAGTCTTAATTATCAATGAGTAAGGCCCGAATGTGAAACATAAATAGTTAATTTTGAACATAATGAAAACCGGTATAGATTTTGATAGAAACTGGTCAAGTGATTATGATAAGTCACTATACGACGTAAATATGGGCGTAAATGTACAACATATCGTAACATATGTGTACACAAATAGACAGATAGACGGATGGTACGAATTGTCATCACTGACGACCAACTTTCAGCCGCCGATGGTTGCAACCAAATGGAGCAGAGAGGCTATGGCCCTAAAGGCCGGTTCACAATTAACAGAAACTCGAACGAGAACGTGAATTATAACAGGAACCGGAATGCGCCCAATGAGTTTTCACAATACAACATTGACAGGATTGGGAAGGGAACCGGTAGTGCGATATCAAGTTTCTTCCTACAATTGAGTGTTATCTCATCCCTCCGCGAACGATATCCAAGAATTGATTCAAATTGAAAAATTTATTTTCAACTCATTCGTACTCTCTCTCTCACTCCTCTCGCACCCTCTCCCTCTTTCAACTCCCTCAATTCTTCTTGGACTTTCGCTCTCGCTCTCGCTCTCGCTCCCGCACCCACAATTTGGATCCTGCTCTCACTTGTTTATGCACATTTGCTTACACGCTCACGCTCTCATTTAACTCATAAATTTCCGGATCCGAACCAGCAACCTCCACGCCGCTAGTCCCAGTTTTACAAAACTGCGCCAGTACTCGCTCAAAAAACTGGCATCGTATTTTCAATCGGTTAATGAACAGTAGTTGCATGCAAATGTAATGTAATTCGAAGCAACGATATGCCATAATATCAATATGTTCGTATTTCGATATGTTCAAATATCGATGTGTAGTGAATATACAGGTTTGTACATATTATATTTTAGTGGTTGGTGAAGTGACGTGAGTTGATTTATGAAAAAAAAAAAAAGAAAAGGGAGGTTTGGTGGCGGAGCCCCCATAAAAAAAAGAAAAAGGGGGTCCCACTTACCTACCTACTTAGCGATAGTACTGATAGTTGGCACGCATATGCAATGGACACACTATACCTATACACACATCGTATTATGCCGTCGAATATAACATCTTAGTAACTGACTCGGTTCATGGAGTTTTGCTTGGACAAGTTAGGAGAAGTAGCAATACACTAAAAAGGAAGAAGCCGTATTTTGAATTCAGTAACACAGAACATTGACATTCATAAATAAAATTCATTAATGGAACTGGAAGCCCAGACTAATTTTAAATTATTAACTACGATTCTTGATTCAATATGAGATATTTTGTATCCACTGTGTTCAACGTTGTCCCCAAAATTTGATGATACGCGTATTACAGATCTAAAAATCACAAAATACTCCAAATGTTCGGAATGGACTGGTTGTTTTAACCAGGTAGTGTAAGTTTAAATGGTTATGGAAAAATTAGCCCATCCATTTTGATTGGTTGGTGCGGTATTGTATTATTTTGATAACAATGTGAAACATTTGATAACAATCTATTGTGTTTTAAGTATTCACCCTGACGTACAGAGAAATCGTTTGTTTTGAACTGGGTAAACTTGGGATAAAATTTCAACTTTATCCTAACAACCATATGGTTGTGTTGGTTGTTCATTCTGAATAGGCCCCTGTTGTCGCTTACGGCTGATGCATAGACTGAGAAGCTCATACGAGTCATATTTCGGTTGAACGAATTTTCTCAAACTTGGGACCTATTTAGACCATTTTCTCGCACCAAAAACAGTAAATTTCAGTCACATTGTTGGTCTGGTTAGGCAAAACGCGTTTACATACACGCGTACAAAGGTACGTGCGGCAAGTACAAACATACACACTTATCGTTTGTATTGTAGTATTGGGCCTGAGGCACCGCTTCGCAGTGCTTTAACTTGTGTCAGCGCCGGATTTTTGCTGGCGTACAGGCAACACTGTAGAATTCGTTGTTTTGGCGGAAGCACCGAACATTTTCATTTTTCGTGTCTGCGTGTGGCAGTGTGGCTAATGACGCATGCCCATCTAATATACGGAAAAGTATTGGCGAAACAGCTTAGGCGAATAATACTGTGAAATAATGTTGAGGAATTAGTTAATTTCGGCCGGCTTGTACGTTTATTATAATGATGATAGTACGGGATAGGATATTAGGTATAGAACAGCATTTTCGTGCAAATTAATGGAGGACGGCGTCGCAAACCGCTAGGCAATCAAAACGAAAAAACATGGCGCCATGTGGCCGAAGCGGCGGCGGCGGCGGCGGCGGCGGCGGCGGCGGCGGCGATGACGACGACGACGACGACGACGCATAAACGGAATCTCGATATACTTATAATAATTAATAGGCAGATACGCTGCAGCGTATAATTATGTGGGGCAGTACTGCACGGTAAGCTGCTGGTAGACGCGCGGCTGCAGCTGCAGCCCGCACTACAGCCACACGCAGCCCATATAAGCGCGGCTGCGGCGCAAATTCCACTACCTTCGTCGCGAACGTACGTAACGTTGATATTATAATATTAATTTTACTTCATGCAGTATCTCGATTTCAATACTTAGCTGTAAGAAACAGAACGAAACGCGAACGCGCCAAGAAACGGACAGGTCGTTGCACCCGAAAACAGTCTACTCAACCTCTTATTCGGCGGCGTCGCCTTCGCCTTTTCTCGCATTCTCTTTTTCACTCAGTTTGCTTTCAAAACGGGCTATTAAAATGGACCACGCAAATGGGTTGGGGGTGGCGGCGGCGGCAGCGGCGGCGGCGGCGACGACGACGACGACGAGAATTATCCGTTTCACGAGGAAACAGAACGACGATTGGTAACATTTTCCTATTTTCACCTAATCTTTTTTTATGTAGGTACACGTATATAATTACGTATAATATATACGTGTACGTATGTCTCAAAACTTTGTGTTCGCAGTTTTGAGAAAACAACCCGAAGGATAGGGCTGAAATTTATAAGAAAAATAGTTATCGCATGAGAACAGGTCTGAAAGAAGTTTGGCGCTCATCAGTTCGGTAATTCTTGAGAAAACTGGAAAACAAAAAATTACTGAAAAATCAAGTAGTTGAAATTCAGATTTATTTATTTTTATTCTTTTGAATTGTGGATGAAAATTGGCAAAACTGGGTTTTCTAGCCAAGTGTTGCTGCGCTAGTGTGTTTTTTCTCTCACTTTTCTTCTATTTCTTCCTACGTAGGTACACCTATATTATCAACCTCGTTTTCATTCACCGTCGACTGTATTATACTATAGTAGCCTACTTTTCTTTTCTTTTTCTTTTTTTTGCTTACTTCTTTCGAACTCGCATATTTATGTAGGTTTTAGAATCTCTATGAAAATCTACTTTATTAATTTCGATCTCGTGAAACGATTTTGGGGGAAGCGGTGGTTACGTATTATTTCGTTTCATAACCGTAGGAAAATTTTGCCACAAAAACTTCAAATTATTCGTAAATGTATGATTATATATATACATATATATATATATATATATATATATATATATATATATATATATATATATATATATACACACACACATACATTTCCCTCTCTCGTTATCAGGGTACAGGTCACAATTTTACTCGAGAACGAAATTTGATACGAACATTAGTACAAAGCCAAATACTCACCTATTGATTTTGGTGCGGATCAGCTGGACAGTACTTACGCAACATCTATTTTAATTTCAACTTAATAAGGGTAGGTAATGGTTTTAAAATGGCAAATTTTTGTTCAACAGCTGTAATGTTTCATACAATCATCGATGAAGATCTATTACTAACTTCGCAGCTATTTCACGAGTAGTAACTAATTTTTTACTTTCCGAAGCCTACTTTTTCTGACGGAGTTACTTTTTATCCACTTTACTAGCAAACGGGGTATTAAAATTGACCTCGCAAAAGGCTCGGAATTGGGAACGCTGAAAATTAAATTATCCGTTTCGTGAGAAAAGAAAACGATTGGTACCATTCTCCCGTTTTCACCTAATTTTTTACGTATGCGCGTACACACATAATTACGCATATATGTAAATGTATATAATTATGTACGTATCCTTGCGTTGTCCAGAAGTTCGTGTTCACAGTTTCGAGAAAACTACGAAACGGATAGAGCTGAAATTTCCACGAAAGATAGTTCCCTAGTGGAGCGGGTCTGAAGGAAGTTTGCTGCCCATCGGTTAATTAGTTTCGGAGAAAACTGGAAAACAAACAATTTCTGGAAAAGTCGTTTTTCCGAGATTCTAAAAAAATGACAAAAGAGATCGCGCTGAAATTTTTACTATAAATTTTTCGTACGACGGCGCAAATCTGATGGAAGTTTGGTGCCTATTAGTTCGGTAATTTTTGAGAAAACTGGAGAAGAAAAATTGCTGAAAAATCGGTTTTTAGCGATAAAACGTGGATAAATGTATATTTAAAAATAGATTTTTGTAATTTCTAACCCGGAACCACGGAGTATTAAATATAAAGGAGGACTCACGTTCATCTAAATGCTGCGATGAAAAACGGCACCACTTTCGAAGCGATTTGTCCCAACTCTTTCGGTACCGAATTCGAATTTCCTTGCCTCTTATTCGAGTCCGTGGGATATTATTAAAAAATTTTTGGTCAAATAATTTGATCGAACGAATTAAAATAAAATATAATTATTAAATTTAGAAGTCGCAATATCAACACGAATTCCGTAAATAATAAAAATGAGACTGGAAATTGTCGGTACTTTAGCAATGGTGGATATTTTAAGCGTAAGAGTGTGCCGTTTTTTGTTTCACGCGCGTCCTCTACCATATTTATCACTTCGTGCCCGAAACTAGCAATGAAAAAACGATATATATCGATACGTTTGTCAGATATCGGCAACTGTCGACACAAATGCCGATTACTATCGATACTATTTTGCAACTTTTTCAACAATTGCAATTTTTTTCTTCTTTTCTTTTCTTTTTTTTTTTTTTTTTTTTTTTTTTTTTCAAACTACAGATTAAAATTGGCAAAGTGGGTTTGTTTTCTAGCCCAGTATACGGCTGCGCTAGAGTTTTATATTTTTTTTCTCACAGTAGGTAGTACACGCAGTACCTACACGTAGGTATGTCGTACGGTCCACAACGAGCCTTAGCTGGCCACAATATGTAGTTGGCCTTTGGCTGTACCACTGTTGGCGCTTCCAAGTGGCGCGCGAATAAGCGTTCGAATAGGCGAATAGCCTAAATAAGCGGACGAAAAATGTGAGGCTGGTCGCACGCTACGGCTAAGCCACGTTTATGACGCGAGTACGTACACCGCATTATTACTGTTTCAAACGTTAACTGCCGATGAGAATATGACTCTTTTCATTTACTAATTGGCTATTCGTATTTCTTTCGCCCTAATGTCGCATTCTCGGTCTTCGGTAAAATTATGTATTTAGGCACGATCGATGATCGATCCAAGTTAAAGCTCGCAAACGAATTTCGGTCGACGTATTTAACGCGCTTTAAAATATTTTTTCGGCTGTCAAATGATTTTCCACATACATCGCATTCGTGCGGCAGGTATGCGAGAACGTAAGACGAGATGATTATTTATTTTACATATTTATACCGACATCATCGTTGGTCACCACGACGAAACAATGGCAATGTAGAAATGTAGAAAAAATGTAGAAATGTAGAAATGTCGAATACGCTTACAAAAGACTGTCAAATCTGACGTTAGGACAAAACAAACGAATAGCCAACTAATAAATAATAAAAAGAGTCGTTCTCATTAATAATTAAAACGCAGTAACGAAGTAGGTGTATTATACTGCGTATAACTTACTGTTATAGTATTGTTACATAAATTCGTACATTCAAATTCCCATGCGAAACCAGAATTGATAAGGAATTGTAATATTTTCGATTTATCAAAAGGGCCGCCGCCTTTACGATATTTAGCGGCTCCTACAACGACGTTGATCGACGCCTACTCGAAAATCCTCTTCAGCCCTCTCCTCTCCTCTCCTCTCCCCTCCCCTCCCCTCCCCTCCACTCCCTTCCCTCCACTCCCCTCCCCTCCTACCACCACCCGCTGCTAATTCTCTTTTTACCGCACATCCGATCGCCGTTTTCTCGCTCCCATTCGATCTCGATCTCGATCTCGATTTCGATTTCGATCTCGATATTAAAAGCACTTGGCTCGTTTCGTATGGGCGGCGTGGCGGCGCCGGCACGAGGCAGGCTACAGTTAAATCTTTGGCCGAGTCGGTCGACTAGTCGCCCGCTGCTGCGCCTCCGATCGCATCCGTCGTCCGATTCGAACTCGAGGCCTACGCAGTAAGGGGCTACGCAGGTCGTAGGCAGCGGCCACACTGCGCAGTCGAATAACACTGTTTCCTCCTCCTTTACCTGCGCGCCTTCACCGCCCGCCCAACGATCCACATTATTAGGCGACTAATTCGACACGGCCGCGCGTCGCCCCAATTCGATCCTCGTCCAAACGCACCGACGCCCCACAGTGCCGCACCATAAAATAAAAAGGTTAGGCGAGCACCTCCGCGGGTACACCCAATTATTCGCAACTCTGCCCCTTCCGCGGACGCGCCGTTCGATCGTTGGCGGCAAGTCGATTTCGATAATCGAAAGGCAAAGGCTTAACCGGCGTCAACGGCGACGCGGCACGGCGCACCGAAACAAACGCGCGTTGTGTACGCTGTGCGGCTGTACCGGTTGCGCGATGCGCCGGCCACACGAATGGTATGCAACACGTCGGACACGGCACACCGAAGAAATGCGCGGGAAGGCGTACGCGGCGATCACGTCGAACCGCGTTCCATATTATTATTATTATTACCATTATTATTATTATTATTATTATTATTATTATTATTATTATTATTATTATTATTATTATTATTATTATTATTATTATTATTATTATAATTATTATAATAATAATAATAAATTATTTATCGTATAGTCGTTACTTATCGAAAGAAAAATAATAGCTAATGGCTACACCGACGCGACGCGGCCCAGCGCTTTTCTTTGAAAATCGCATTCGCACACTCGTCCGACATTTTCATTCAGACATGGCTACGAAATTATGGGGGACAAAAAAGCGGGCTAACTACGAGCCTACCAACTACGTTCGCATTTCGCCAACTTGGTTCGCGGCGTATGGTTGGCCACGAAGCGACACTGCGGCCCAACAGGCTACGAGTCTGCGAACGCTTTTTCTTTTTTTTTCAACACCAATTTCACTAAAAAGTCGCAGACGAACGCAGTGCGACGCTTCAACGGCCGAAGATGGCATAAAGAGAGAGAGAGAGAGAGAGAGAGAGAGAGACACATTTACCGCGCGTTAGCCTTTCAATTTTCATCGTAGGCCCGAGGTCCGCCTCTGGGCGCGTTCGTTTTCCGTTCTTCGATTCGTTTTCGTATTGGCGCGCCTTTGTCGGCTTGGTTCGAGTTTGCTTCGTGAAAAAGAAGGTCGCGCCGCTTCAATCGCCAGCTGGATGGCTAGCCAGCCACCTACCAGCCCAGTTAAGGATTAAGGTAAGAGGCTAAAATGTGGTACAGCTGTTAGCCATACCGTCAAGTCTCGTACTTGACGAAAAACGGTCATCGGGAGAACGAATCCGTATTTGCGAATACCTAATTGTATTTTCTTTTCGTTGCCTCCCCTCCCTCCACCCATTCCGCCGAATAATTTTATACGTTACGCGTCGTAGGCGATTTGGAAAATCCCTCTTTTCCTAACCAGTCTACGTCATTGTGTCAAAAGCCGAAAATCGAGAGAAGGAAAAAAAATCGTTTCAGTCAGCCTACCTAAAACAACATTTTGTTTGGCTTCATTTTCTCGATTACGGCCGCCTTGCGAGGTGTCAGCGGCACGGCGGCGGCGGCGGCGGCGGCGGCGTTCGGAAAATGGCGAATTTTACAAAGCGCCAACGACACGCGCACACCCACATGCACTAGGTACTTACTGGAGTACGGGTCTGGCGTTCGACACTCTAACCGGAATCCACTCCACTTTCGCAGTCGCTAATACGGCGAGTCGATCGTATATCGCCTTTATTTAGCGCGGTCTGCAAATACCAGCGATGGCCGCACAAATTTGAAACACGAACGCAAAATGAGGCTCCAAGTTTGTTTCGCCCCACACCCTGCCACCCGCCGCAGCGCCCCAAATTCCGCCCAAACTGCCCCCAGCTACGGAGCTACACACGCCTCTTCACCCCGTCTCGGTGAGTCTTCTTTCTTAATTTGCAGCAGTATCTTGGATGCAACAATTCGAGTGGTGTGTCGTATTTTCGTCGAATACATTTCCGGCTCTACGATCACGACACGCCATTATCCGCCTACTCGGGCCATTCGAGGCTTTTTACTCGGATGTGTGGGATGATTTTGGCGGCGTGCAGCTGGCGTACTTATACTTGCGCCCGCTGCCGCGCCCGCTGTCGCGGCCACTCGTCCGCCGACGCGATTCACGAGTAAAGCTTTTCGTCGAAGGTGCGTGGTGTCGGCCGCGTGCACCGCCACGAATTCAACCAATTCGGAGAGGCGGTCGCGCTCTCGCGTCCCAACCAGGCTACTGCGCTCGCGTCGCCGCAGGTCGCTTGCTGCGATACGGCCGACGTGGTTCCCGCCGCCTGGATCGGACGCGCGCCGTGGCCGCCCCATCAGCAGTTGGACGTCGGCATTTATAGGAAGGCGATTCGACGCAACGAGTCGCAATATCGCAGGCTAGTTGACGGACAGGCTGCGCTCGCATCTACCGGTCCGGAATATGTCAGGATTTCACCGGCTGAACCATACGCCGCTGCCACAACCGGGGGCGTACCGAAGCGAGGGTTTTGGGGCTGGTGTCGTGTCACACCCTCCCAAATATCAGCAAACCAGTCGACAAATTGTATCAAATTGGCCGCCTTTCTCTTCATAGTCGGCAATTTCTTCGGATAAGTGGCGCAGCAGTCGGCATTTTTACCTTTTCACTCGGTACACGCCCTCCCCCAACCCAAAAAAAAAGAAAAAAAAAAAACTCATTCGGTACGTTATTGACGGCCGCCGCCACCACCTGCACACTACGCGAGTGTTAACCGTCGTTGCGCTTAAAACGTCGTCGCCAGTCGCCACCCTCGTAGTATGCGATTGCATTGTGGGTATTCCTCGTCGTGTAAATCCGTACGGCACTTACGCGTACATCCACGCGCACGCAGGGGTGCGTAATGATATATTTGACGCGACGTAAAAGACGTGTATCGGATGGGTACCGCGTACGCGTGTATACCCACCGAGTCTACCTCATATCTGTAAGTAAAATTCCAGACCAAAACGAGTGGGGGCGCAAGAAAAACGAGTCGCAAATACGTAACAAAAAAAGAAAAAAAGAAAAAAGAAAAAGGAAAAAAATAAGAAAGAACGAACTGATTCGGTGCAAAGGCCGCAAGCGACGTCAAGTGAGGGCAGAGAGACGGCGCGAAGAAAAGACGCGGTAAGGCGCAACGTGGAGTGGCGTGAAGTGACGGCGCGGCGAGGCAAGGCGGGGCGAGGTGCGGTGCGGTGCGGTGCGGTGCGGTGCACCTCGGCGCGCGCGCGCGCGCACAGAGGGGAAACGGTAAAAGTGGCAGCGGCAAGGCAGGACAAACGAAAGGGGGGATGGAAGCGAGGAGGTGCGCGATTAAATATGTGGGACAAAAGTTCGTTGGCCGCGGACGAGGCGTAGCGTTGGCTTTTGAAAAATTTAGGTTAGCATAAGTCGCGGACAGACTGGGTGAGGGAATACGTATGGACGCAAACGGAAAGGGAGTGCGAGCGATGTAAGAAGGGCGGGCGGGCGGGTGTGCGTGTGTGAGAGTCACGAATTAACAAAAGGTAATTCCGCTGGTATTCGTCAATTTATTACTTCGTAAAACTATCTATACGTCTTCTCTCATTTCTCCATTTACTCGTTTCGTTCTCTCTCACTGCCACCATCTTGGACGCATTTTCATCAATTCCTACGGAGGTACACCTTCTGGCCGTCGCCCAACGAGTGGAGGCGCGCGGCGCATTTCAGCGATCACTGGCCACAGACATCGTTCTCGGGTGAACCAACTCGACGTCCACGTCCACGTCCACGTCCACGTCCACGTTTTCGACATCAAAACGCCTTTTTCTGTCAGCCAACTGCGGCCTAACGGATTAATGAACGCAGCGCCGGCCCGTGAAATCATTTTCCAATATCGCCTCGCCGCTGGCGAGTAAGCCGGGCGACGCGACCCGACGCCACCGCAGACGACTGAAAACGTTTACTCGGCCTAATCGCGCGCTCGCTTTTCAGCGTTCGACGAGGGCGGACACAGACGATAGGTGAGGGCGACGGCGGCCACTTGACGCACCCCTAGGCGACGAACGGCGACGCAATGCGCCAAACAGCCAGCGACCGACCCTCGAAGATGCGCCCGAAATAGCCGAGGAGAGAGCGTCGACGACGAGCCGAAGATCTGCCCATAAATAACGACTGGTCGCAACGAGGGGGAGGGCCGCCGCTCCGGCAGGTTTGAAAATTCGAGTTCGAATGACGAGTCGCACACCGACGACCTAACGAGGGTACGTACTGACCGGCTGCACGCCTTGTAATCGGCAAGACTGCGCTTGAAATTCAGTTTCTTGCGCGCCTGTTCACTCGTGTTTTCGTTGTTGTTGCGATTCTGACAGTTCTGCGCATAACATAATACGAACGACCAACGATTCGTTTGAGTTGGCCAAATACATCTGGAAGTCGGGTCAAGGCCGAATCCAAGACTGTCGTGGACAGATTCGCACTGATTCACAACCATAGCTAAGCACGCGATTGAGGATGAGCACAGTCGCACAAAGAATGGTTGGTTTACGGTTTCCACTATTCCATCCCTCACCCAAAAAACAACGAAATTCACAAATCGCAACGAACGAACGAACGAACGAACGAACGAACGAACGAACGAACGAACGAACGAACGAACGAACGAACAAACGAACGAACGAACGAACGAACGAACGAACGAACGAACGAACGAACGAACGAACGAACGAACGAACGAACGAACGAACGAAAACGTCGAAATGATAAGTTAGGCGAAGGCGTAGGCGTAGGAGTTGGCGACACGATCGCCGCGTAAATTAATGATTCGACGAAAATCGTCGAGATATTGCGACTTTTTACACAGGCACCGAATTTAATTTCTAAGTAGCCACAAAAAGGAAAGTGAAGGTAGATGAATTCACTTCGCATACTTAGTTGCACTAATATAAGAACCAAATCTTCAGCCTTCAAAATTCCATCCATATGATGAAACCGTCCGGAAATACGCAAATTTTCGAAATTTGATGTGATCAAAAACCTGCATTTCTGGAATCATCAGAGGTTGTCCAGAGTTTCCCTTCGAATATTACGTTTATCTCATAGGTATTTGATACCATACGTAGAGCAAATGAAGTATTACCCAACTTCGTTAAAACAAGTACGAAAATTTGAAAATAACTTGAAAATCCATTTTTGCTTTTACGTAATCCAATCCATTCAGGTTGGACAAAATCCATTTCTAAACTTTCTTCCATACCATCATCGGCAGTAATCACAGCAGAACACAAGTACAGATTGGATTTAGGATAAAGGTTTTCCTAGAACCGGAACTACAACTGGATCAAGGTTTCATATTATAAGAAAATAAAAGAAGGAAAGCACATTTCTTCCATATTAGTGTTCATGATCCGAAACCAAAAAACTGTAAAACTACGGAAGACCACATTATTAGTATTATCCAAACTGGAAATAAAAATGGTTTTTACCATAAATCAAAATAAAAATTCACCCTTCCATGCTGAATGGAGATGATACAGTTTGAGAGATACTTATTATTATTACATTCATTCAAATTTATTTCACATAACTGGAAAAATTTATATAAAATTAGAGAATTATCATGTTGTAAAAACTTTTCAATTTGGTGAAATGGATTCGGAAATAACACACTTTTGAAATTCTAAGATTTGTGAAATACGGGACCATACCAGGAGTTACAAAGCTACTTTCAACCAAATTATCAGTCTTCGATCTTTATATCAAATACTGTGTGGAACAATTATGAAAAAAACTATCACAATAGTAATCAAATTAAAAACCAGAATCATGAAAAATCTAATTTCTTCATTTTGTCATCGGAATAAAATTATTCTTATAGGTGAGAAAGAAAAAATAAACATTAACTTTGTTCCACACCATCATATATAGGACCTGTTAAATGAAGAAAAAGTAATAATATATTTTGGATTCGGAAAATTTTGGCTACGGAAATGCCCTGTTTGAAAAATCCACATGATTACAGGGGGAAACTGAACACAGACTATGGGATTTGTTCTATACCAATGAATAGTGTATAAAATTTGGAACATGTAAAACAATGCGAGACGTCGTTATAATTATTTATTAAACTGGAAATAACTGTGAAACATCTATATCCCCGAATGCAGTTTCATAAATTTACATATACGGGAATGATTACAGAATTTTTCGGCGTATGCGACTGGAAAGTACCTATCCAATTCGGTTATCACCAAGTATTATAAAACAAGAAAACTACGAATGTAGGGCGAAATAAAATCGAAAAACTATAGTCTATTACTAAAAATCAACGCCAAATTTCACACCTGAGTTATAGATGAAAATACCAGCGTTGTGGAGATTCTCATTACATTCGAGTAATTAGTTCCACATAATTAGTTAGATAAGTATAGTGGGAAAATTAAGATCTTCCATAATCTTCTCAATCAGGAGATATGTATCCGGAAATTAAAAATTACAAAAAATGAAACTTTTCTCAAATCCAGTTCTGTGAAATTTCTTACCAAGTTTTTCATTCCTAGCTCAGGAACATCTGTATCTTAGATCCAATCTGTAAGTGTGTTCTGCTGTGATTACCGTCTATGATGGTATGAAACAAAGTTTCGAAATGGATTTTGTCCAATCTGGACAGATTACGTACAAGCAAAAACGGATATTCAAGTTATTTTCAAATTTTTGTACTCGTTTTAACGCAGTTGAGTAATACCTCATTTGTTCCATGTATGGTGTCACATACTCGTGAGATAAACACAATATTCGAAGGGCAATCTTGGATAACCTCCGATGACTCCGGAAATGCAGGTTTTTGATCTCGTCAAATTTTGAAAATTTGCGTATTTCCGTGCCCCTTTCATAATACAGATGGGATTTTAAAGGGGGAAGATTTAGTCTTTATATTAGTACCACTAAGTAAGTAAGTATGTGAAACGAATTCGACCTTCACTTTCCATTTTGTGGCTACTTAGATGGCAGCTTAGAGGTTACTATGTCAGGGTCGAAGCGTCGAAGCGTTTGCGAAGCTGACGTTTATTTCGCGATGCACGCCCATCCTGACAAAACGGTCGCCTTCTGGGGAGAATTAGCTTTACGCTCGTTCCAAATGAGAAGTGAAACACGACGCGGAACACCCACACGCCCAAATGCATACCAGACGCACGCAAATCGGCTCGGCTGAACGATACAAAAAAACGTACGCTCTTCACAGGTACCTGCCACCTGCACGCCCTCGAAACGACGAAAAGCGTTCTCGCCTTCCGGCCCACTCGAATACGGCCAACGGAGAGAACAATACGAACGAACGGAAGAAGCGATCGGCGAACGCGTTCGACGAGAAGCCGCGTGCTCACCGCCGAATGCACCGAAGCGGCGGCGATCCTCTTGAAATGCGTCGCTCTCAAGGTTTCGTTTGGTCGTCGTTAGAAAACGTGCGAGGCGACCATTGGCGCGACCACAACGTCGTCTCGATTGCTTTTACGTAATGCGATTACGCCACTGCCAACGTCTGGGCACTCGAGACACTCGAATTGCATAAGCGAATAGCGAGCCGGCGTCGCGTCATGTCGTGTCGTGCCGTGCCGTGCCGTGCCGTGCCGAGCCGAGCCGAGCCGAGCCGAGCCTAATTATTCCGAATATCGTATCGTCTGAATCGCGTCCGTCCCTTCCTCTTCCTCTGATACGGAATCGCGTTCCACTCGATACAGTAACCAGGTGCTATTCATTTATCGTCTTTCTTGTTATACAATTGTTTTCTCCCTCGCTTCCTCCCCCTCTCACGCTCTCTCTCTCTCTCTCTCTCATGGTCGCCAAAAATACTGCACTTCCACAAACCGCTTTGATATCGAGTCTTCTCGCGGTTCGTCCGAAGCGAAGACCACCTTTCCTACAAACTTTTCCCACTTTCAAACCCGTACAGAGCTCGTTCCCACACACCACACACTACACACTACCTCGTCCCATTGGCCCCATTGGCCCCATCGGCCCCATCAGCCCCATCAGCCACATCAGCCACATCAGCCACATCGTCCCCATCGTCCCCATCGACGCGCGTAGCAAGCACATAATATTCAGATGCGGGCTGCTCGTCGACTTAATCGCCCCACCACGGCATCGTCGTCATTACTTTGACAAAATATTATTCCGTGCGAGCTTAAAAATAAACACGAAACGAAACGAAACGAAAAGAAACGAAACGAAAACAAATGAAACAGCATATCGGCTGTAGGTTACCTAACCAAATCTTACCCTTCTCGATACCAATTACCTACTTTCATTTCATTCTCCTCGCCATAAACGGACGCCGCGAATCGAAATAAATTATATTCGTCGTATCCGCAGGTAAAACGCAAATGCAAATGCAAATGCAAATGCAAATGCAAATGCAAATGCAAATGAAAATGCAAATGCAAATGCAAATGCAAATGCAAATACAAATGCAAATGCAAATCCGACTTCGACAGACGAGCCGAGTAACACGAAAGTCTTTTGAAACGAATCAACTTCTCAGTCGGCGCCTGCACCAGTTAGGACGCATTTTCAAAATTTTCCAAAGAAAATACAACCGCTGCATTCGGTGCAACGGCAGAACATTCGTAAATGACCCAATATTGAATCTCCAGTCGTACGTCGCAAATACCGTTGTTGTACGATTATACGTGGGAGTATGCCACTCGGATTCTTATCCATACGATTTGTGTGTACAGTATAATAAAATTATAATATATAGCTATACACGTACGAAGGCTATGTGGCCGTCAAACGGGAAAATCAGCCTTTTACGAATAGGAAAACGACTGGCAAGGGTACGAAGTCATCCGAGGGTACGCAGGAGACTTGTAGCAAAACTAACGACAGGTGCGAGCATTACGATACCATGGCATTAAAGCATAAGAACGTAGGCCCGTATTCACAAAGCTTGCTTTAACCACACTTTTCAGTAAGTGTCACTTTCGAACCCCTTTAATCTTACTTTAGTTTAATTTCGTATTCGTGAACGTTACTTTTTGACTTTAAGCGGACCATTTTTAGTATTTGGAAAGTGCACAGGAAGTGTGATAGTTAGCACACTTTCCCTTCGCTTTAAGATACATGAAAAGTATTTCTATCAATTCCTGCATTCCTGCTTAGCAGCGCTGGTGAGCTGCTTCAATTTGATTATAATAAAATTCATCACCATCGACAATAAATTCGACTAACCAAAGTAAACCAAAGCTGATGGCAGTTTCACTATTTTGCAATTTTTTCATTCTTCTTCGCTTAACAACATTTTTTTAATATATTAAAATAAACACGAACGATGGCCGATTTAATTATTGATGAAATTGCGATCATCAACTTTTTAGATGATGCTCAAATACCGCAAATTATTCCGGATTAAAGTAATCCAATGGAGAGTTTTGGAGAAACTGAGTTTCAAAGAAGATTCAGATTATCCACCAAAAATTATTCAACTTGTACTTTTGGATATTTCAACTGTTTTTCAGTTAATGAATTTTCCAGCAGAAATATGTTGTCGTATTAGTCTCTCGAACGTCATATTTTCATTTTTGGGTGGGTCGTAATTCTGCGTTTACGACGGGAGGTCTCCATTTTTTAAGAGAAATTAGATAAAGGTGTAAATTTAACAGGCTACTGCCGTTTTTCGATGGAAACCCTATAAAACTATAAAAGATACGACGTGACAAAATGTCAGTAGGTAATCAGGCAAAAATAAATGAAAGTCATCTTCGAAAGGGAAAGAGGAGAAATACATGAAGGGAGAGAACATATTAGTGCCTTTATTCAAAAAAATGGGCACATGACCGATGAATAAAATATTCGGTACACCATCATTCAATATGCGAACATTTACGCCACAAATTTACTGCTCCCTCAAGCGGCTATATAACAAAAAATGCCATTTTTCTTTACAATTGAAAGCTAGCTACTCAGCTACTTTCCAATTTCTTGTTACTACGGTACAGGTCGCAATTTTTATCCCACAGTGATAAAATTTGTAACAAACGTTAATAGGCCAAAGACCTGACCTATAGATTTCATTGCGAATTGGCCATACTGTACTTTCAGTATCGCTATTTTCGTTTTTATATGGGTCATAAAAACGAGGAATTTTGAAACAATATGACGTATAAAATTTCAAATAAATATCTATTATAATTTATTGTAGCATGCTACAAATTTTGGTGGGGTCGAATCGGAAGATGCTTTCGGTAACGTTCTTATCTCCTCTTTTCTTTTTACAAAAATTAACCAAATGTTCATGCTTTCTTTTTTTTGTTTCATAACTTCATTATATTTCCTTGGTTTTATTTGAAATCATACGATTATAATTTACCATAATATTTTATCATCGTAATTAGTTTTTCATTTTAATAAATAATGCTTTTGAATTTTACATCGTATAATATTTTGTCAGCAGCTAACACATTTCATACAATCATATCATACAATTAACGGACCATCAAAATTCATTATTCTTTTTCTCCAAAAACCTACTTTTTCTAGAGAGGTTAAAGTTTTTTCAAATATGTTTACTCTTTTCCCAGAGTGTCATTTTTATTTCCCCCTATAATTTATTCTTAAATTGTTGCCCAACACTTGATTCATTCCATATTTGGGCTACGAATTAATATTTAGTACCTCAAACAAATATATATTACCATTTATTACCCGAAAATCAATAGAATAATTATCCTACTGCAATATTAATGCTGCCAAATTGTCCAATTTTTTTTTCTTAAAAAGCAGAACCGTCTTCAAAAAATAACAATTGAAGTGCGCTAAACAGAGAAAAAAAAACCTTTCAAAATTTCTTCAGTAATATATAGGGACTGGAATTATACAGACGTCGGTGATTTTTTCCTTTATCGTGTAGGGTTGAATGTTAATAATGTCAAATTTTATGTTAAAACTGTTTAAGTATCTTCAATAATTTTATTCTATAGATCTTGCTCGATAAATTTTTAAATTATTATTTTTCTCTTAGCGCACTTTTACTATTCTTTTTGTGAAGTTGGTTCTATTTCTTGAAAAATTAATCAATTAATTAATTAATTTATCCTCGGAATTTTTCGTTTTATTGCAATTCCAGCATAGATCTTACAGAAGTAATTTTGAAAATTATTGTTTTTTTAGAACAAGTCAACTTGGTGGTATATATGAATCCGATCCAAACGGATCATTTGTACGTACTAAGTAGAGGTGACCTGTTTTTTATCAGCCAAAAATCTCTACCTTTATTATCTGTGACAAACAATAAATAAAGGACAGACATTAGCAGTTGGGTTAAGAACTTAGTTCTGGTTGGTATTCAGTTTTCAGAAGGAAGTTCTTCAAGATATTTTGATGCCTCTGGTGTTGCCAAGGTTAAGAAAAACTTCGTCAAGAGGTCTTCCAATTTCCCCGTTGCTCCAACTACTGATTGCATTGAAATTTTACAAAACTGGAGACTTCCAAGTACTCAAAAAATTTGAATTTAATAAATAAATGTGTGGGAACCTCCATACCTTGTCTAATATAAAATACATTCGGCAGTTATAGTTGGCAGTGAGATAGCCATGTGGTTAAGTTCACCGCTTTTAGCTGGTGAATATGTAGGTCCCAGGTTCAATTCCCTGAGCTGACAAAACCTACATCTGGTGACCCTTGACGTGTGCTGGACACACACACATTCTAGTGGTGCATAGTGGAACTCACAACTCTCTTTCCTAACTTGAGTTGCCGATAGATGACGCCCTATATAGTGGAAATAGAACCTGTATAGGTAGTATACGCCTATGTGTATAGGTATAAGAGGCGTTTCTGACTCCGCCCAACCTCCTACAGCATCGAATGTCGTTCAACTCATGTTGAGTCTCTCTAGGAGGGGAGTGTGTGGGAATTGACATACCTTATCTAATATAAAATACATTTGCCAGTTATAGTTGGCGGTGAGATGGCCGTGCGATTAAGTTCACAGCTTTTAGCTGGAAAATATGTAGGTCCTAGGTTCGATTCCCAGAGCTGACAAAACCTACAAAATGAAATGTAAAATTAAATCTTCAAATTGGATAGAGAAAATTCACATTTATTTCAGACTATACGTGGAGACTTACATGGAATATCACAGCTAATGGTTTCAAGAATTATTCGGGGAATTTTAGAAACAATATGTGATGCACAACATAGATATATTAAATTCCCTGAATATTTAAATGAAATGAAGAATCAATTCTATTGTATACGTCAATTTCCAGGGGTTATTGGTTGCATCGATTGTACGCACATCCCCACCACAGGCACCCAATGAGATAGAGGTGAAACATTTTGTAATAAAAGAGTAACCTTTTCTCTAAATGTGCAAGTTGTTGAAGGGCCAGACCTGAAAATATTTGATATTGTTTGTCAGTGGCCAGGGTCAGCACATGACGGTCGAATTTTTGCCAATAGTGCGGTGAAAATTAACCTAGAAGAGAACAGGTTGGATGGTTAGTAAATGAAAGGAAGAAGCAATTCATTTTTCCTAATCAATTAAAAAAAAAATCTTTCACACAGGTATTTTGCTTGGAGACAATGGCTATCCCCAGATACAATAACTTTTCATACCTATTTGAATCCAACCATTCAAGTTCAAGATCGATAAAATAGGGCACAAATTTCAACCAGAAATACTATAGAGCGGTATATATTGGAAATTTTCATGCATAAATATTATTAAACTGCACTTGAATGCCTGGATGGAAGAGTTATGTAATAACTTGAGTGTATTTTTATATATCCTCGAAGGGTATCAAGTATCTTTTCTGAATTACATGTAGCCGCGATTTTGCGTTCCAGGTATTGCATGGTGCAAAGGATTCATTCAAGTTTTCACTTGAAATATCTTTATGCAAAATGAAAAGTAAAGAGATGTAAAAAGAGATGTGAAACTGGGTATTGTAGAGCAGTGATGCTGCATTATTAGAGTTGGCGCGACAAAAAATGGAAGAGGAGGAGGATGTAGCAGCGCTAGATGGAGAAAGAAGAGCGGGCGGGAGGTCGTGAGGTTGTGAAAGAGAAAAACGAAAGGGGACGATATCGTATTGCTATTGAAATGCTTTTAGTGGCGTCGCGATAGCCGGTAAAGGGTCGAGCTGGTAAAAGCTAGAAACGAGTATACAGCCGCCATTGTTGCCGCACAATGATCACTGCCGAATGTCGACCGTCGCGACCTCGATGAGAGGTACGATTCGCTTCTCATTTTGCGAGAGTCGCTCGTCGCAGGCTTCGAGTATGGACAGGCGCTTAGCGAATAATCGCTCTTGCCAATCGCCATCTAGGCACAAGTTGGCACACAGCCTATAAAGCATACCTACGTTCCAGGCTACTCCAAGAACTCGCATTCAAGTGACGCGACGCTTGCTGCCTCCAGGATCGACAAATTTGCGTCGGTGCCACGGTTAGGTAAAGCAAACTTCGAGTAAGAAGAGGCAGAAGCGAAGGAGGAAGGAGGCGGTAGCGTCGGGTGAACATTAGCCAACTGGACTTCCGTTCGTATTGAGGTGGACGAATGTTGCCCCTGCCTGCCTGCCAGCAAGCCATAGGACACAAGTCGACTAATGAAGGGGGTCCAACTAAATTATCGAGTGCAACACTTTCGCCTCCCCCACTAAGGATACACTGTACTGTATTACACACACAGAAGGAACTGGTTACGTAGGCTGCGCAATACGAGTACGGCCGCAACAAACGAATCCGCTTTTTGTCGACGCGACGGCACCGACGCCTCGTTTGGCCATCCGAGAAACGAGAAAAACGGCTGGCCGGAACGAGGCGACACTGGCCAAGACGGCCCGTCACTGTAGCCGTCGCGCCACCCGCCACCGCCGTACGCAGCCGTCGAACGAGTTGTGAAAACAAAGGAGTCGACGAGTCAACTGCATTTTAAATGCATAGAACACACCCCGATGAACAGCCTTCGGCCTTGGCGAATCCTACATGAAGGTGCACGCGTGCGACGCGCACCCATCCTCGAGATTCCTTCGTAATCTCACTGCTCGCCGCCGCCGCCGCCGCCGCCCCACCACACCCCACCTCACCCACTCGCCACATCGCCTCGTACCTGGTATATCATACATCAGAGTCGTCTATTTTTGTGTAGCTACCTGCCCGTACCAGCGGTCACATACAGCCAGCCTACCTAACGACATTACCTATGCATTTCGTTTTTTCATTTCATTTCGTTTCGTTTCGTTTCGTTTCGTTTCGTTTCGTTTTTTTCCGCTTATTCTCCTGTCCGAGTAATGCAAGCAAATGCGCGTTGGGATAGGCCATGGATAAGGTCACCGACCAGTTCGATGCACTTTTCCCGAACACGAGAACAGCAACGACGCGTCGTCGCACGCACGCACGTACGCACGCACGCACAACAGCCACATTTACCGCCATCGGTTCGTCTTCTTTTTTTCCTTGTTCTTTCTCTTTCTCATCCGCTTCCGCTTCCACTTTCACTCGCTCTTCTCCATCCTCGGTCGGCTGGTGTTGTACGCGAAAAGGTAGGCGATTTCGGGGGGTAGAGTAACAAAAGTGAAGATATCATCCGTCATGACGGAGATGGCAAAGTCTGGGACGCAACTGGCGCATGTAAACGACATTCTCGGTTCTTATTGATTTTTATCACTTATCCATTGGTGACGAACCAATAAAAGTATTGCAAGCGCCCATTGCGCCCTAGATATTCGTTTCCTCGCACTTAAGGTTTTTTTATCCTCACTTTCTTGTTAGTGTAAGCAGTGCGCACGTAGTAATATCCGATAGTCAAAGCTACAACCTCCATTCGCTAAAACCTCATACCGTATTAACGATAGCAGCTGCATGATCGATATTTCCGACAATGAAACGGACGATCGAAATGAGGACCCTGCAATTTTACGGGGCTCCAAACGCGCCCATTCCGCCCACTTGACGTTTTAATGCCTATTCGAAGAACAAACATCATTGCGACACTACGGACTCGAAACTGAGGCACCTTATTTGGCGTGGCAGTTAGTGAGAAAATACAGGCTACACGAGTATAGTTCGATAGTAAACGAGACCTTTGTGGTAACTCGGCTTTTACCACGGACAGCATTTCGTTACCTTATACCATAACACCAACAAGCAATAATTCAATGTATGTATGTATGTATGTATGTATGTATGTATGTATGTATGTATGTATGTATGTATGTAACCGCGTTCTGAAGAACTAAATCAACAATGTTATAGAAATTCACAAGAAAAGGGTTTTTAAGTATGAAAAAAATATCTACGTACTATGTGCCAAGTTTGAGAAAATTCGTTGAACAGAAATACGAGCATCCCGCCAAACACGAAACGCAAAATATTCGGCGGGCGCCAACCGCGCACGCATCGCTCGGCCCCGGCAACGCACAGCCCGGCTTGCGATATTTTATAATCGTCTCAAGTTTTTTACCACTTGGGACGGCGCGTTCGGCGCGTTCGGCGCGTTCGTCCGACCGTAATTCGTTCGAAGAAGCCTTTCACGAAGCGTTTCTCGCGCGTAAAACGCGAACAAAACTAAAAAATACGTACTACCTACAGCACCTACACAGTAGGCTATACGTAATGTCAGCTCGAAATTACAGACAAATACACCTACGAAAGGCTCCCGAAAGTTTAACCGTCTGTAACATTGCTCCGTTTACGCACCACCTTTTTTTCGTTCTTCGGACTAAATATGGTCAGAGGTGGACGAGTTTACAGAATGAGTGGACGAATTAGTCGCGAGGTCGCATAATGCGCCGTCAATCGTCGTATGCACGGCCACTATCTTTCGCCTCCAAACTAATACCGATTTAAATTACCTACTAATTAAATATAGAAATAGGTAAACTTAGCCGGCTATCCACGCCGCCGCCGCCGCCTCCACTTGAACAAACTGCTGGTACCCACCACTACACCAGCGAGTTGCGCCTACGTATTAAATATCGTCGGTCGGTTTATTCACCTTCGATCCGGTTTTTCCATCCTCCGGTTAGCTTAGCTCTCCGTTGGTTAACTGGCAGATCACGCCGACAGTTTTAAACACGATTTTCGCACTATCGGGCAGGCAGATAAATCGCATATCTGGTGATAGAAAAACCGGCCCACAGCCCTCGATGGTAGGCACAATTGCCGTTTTTCACAGCGTCAATGTAGCAACGCGATCGTTACACGGTGCACCTTTCAAAATTCAATTCTTCGAAGAGGAAGAAAAACACGAATGAATTCGGTACAATTTGAAGCGATATTTACGAGTGTAAGTGAAACGACGCTCAACATCCGACCCCCGCACTGTTTATTGAAAATTAAGTTTTAAAAACAGTCCTCGCGGCGCTCAAAAAATCGTCAAAGTCTCGAAAATCGAAGATAGGTCGGCCAAGTTCCCAGGCGCAAATCTGTTCTGTGTTGTGCGACTTCATCGGTTCCAATTCTGTTGGACCTTCGGACACGTTATAACTACTTTCTCACCTCCGAAGGTACTAAAAATGCGTCCGAATGTAGTCGAACTTAAATTGGAGAAATCGCAAACCAATAAAAAATATGAGACGGAGGCAACGGATCCGGCGACATCATTTATTTACGTTGCGGCTTGTATTTTCGTTTATACCGAACCTGGCCGAACTGCAGAGATTTTAAACACTGAAAAACGGCAACTCGTATTAGTAATCGAACGTATTTTGTACCGAGTTTTTTTGTTTTTAATTGGGTTTCGGCAACGTAGCCATTTCTGGCATTTAACATCTGTTTGGCGCGCTGACGACGTT
Organism: Ericerus pela; assembly: GCA_011428145.1. Classification (NCBI taxonomy): domain Eukaryota; kingdom Metazoa; phylum Arthropoda; class Insecta; order Hemiptera; family Coccidae; genus Ericerus; species Ericerus pela. The sequence goes on from WOFM01000609.1 coordinate 494,263, forward strand.
CGCTGAAAAGAGGCTGGGGAGCTATTCCGTTAACGCTTTAACGGCATTCAGCCACTTATGCCGTTTAAGCGAACTTCAACTTGGCGGATGGTTCGGTCAGATTTATGAGTACGAAAAAACCATTTAGACAGGTAGGTCTCAAGTTTGAGAAAATTCGTTGAACACATAAACGAGCATCTTAGACTAATCAGCAACAGCGAGTGATGAGTGATAACAACGAAAGATGAATAATTGCGATTAACGCCGAGAGGTGCGGACAGGAAAACGGTTTATTAGCGAATTTTGTTAAGCCTAAGCTGCGTACGATTACTACGATTTATGACCGACGAAGTAATTCGAGTTGAATATTGCGATCTTAACTCTCGAGATATACGATAATAGCGAAGGATATACCTAATAAAAAAGTAAAAAATAATTTTCAAGCACCTAAACGCTTTTATTCGAGTTAAGCGCCCTAAAAAGGAGAAAATAAAATAATTTCATTTTGTTTATATCATCCAGAAATGGCATAAGATAAAAGCGTGGGGCGGACATATAAACAAAGTCTAAATTCTGTTCCCAATCGGACTAGAATAAAAGCGTTCGACAAATACGTAGGTTTATCACTGAATTTGGTGAAAATTTCGTTGCTACAAGTGCTCGATCGAATACAGTCTCCACAAAAAACGTCAAGACCTGCGAAAACGATGTCAATTAAACATCGACAGCGTAGTTTTTGGAAGATTAGAGGAGAAAACTGCTGCACGAATACGGCTGAAATTTTTGCTGAGCATAATGATGTTCGTGTAAGGGAGCAGAGAACTGATGAATATTTCGGCACTACTGTTTCGGTAGTTTCAAAAAAATAATTAAAAAAACTGTAGCGCAGTAAGCCTCGCTAGAAAAAGGTAGGTTTTCGAGAAAAAGAATTACGAATTTTGATGGTCACATTAGTCGTTTATAAGTTCATACTCGTTAAAGGTGCCATATGACTGTATGAAATGTGTTAGTTGCTGACAAAATATCGGACAACGTGAAATTTAAAAACATTATTTCTCGAAATGAAAAATCAATTAAGTTGATAAAAGAATGGTAAATAATCATATAATTTCGAATAAAACCGAAGAAATATTATAATAAAATTATGTAATAAAAAAAAAGAAAACGTGAACATTTATACGGTTAATTTTTGTTAAACAAAAAGTTGGCACAAATTAGAAGAAAAAATAAAAGAGGAACAAAAAAAGCTTCGCAGGAAGTACCGTCCGATCGATCCGCCCCAGAATTGGTAGCACGCGACAATAAATTATAACGAATATTTGTTTTAAATTTCGACTTTTGGTTTTCGTTTCGAACGGAAATGGAGGGATTCGGAGGACGGAAGCCACCTTTCGAGTACAAATTCAATATTACGCACGATGGAGCGGCACTTCTCTTAATTTACGATTAGTTTCGCCATTCGTCGATATTGTTGCGCTTCTCTCGGCGAGCGAACGTAAGCACTTTTTATCGCACTGTGTAGTACACCCCATTTGCGTACCACCTACGCAACAAGTGGAACCACACATTAGATGGGTACCGAACAACGGTGAGCTACGACTACAAGGAGGAGAGACGCCACTCCACCACGTGGGTACTACCTTATGCTGGAGGCGGCCGGGGCACGCCCATAGGCTACCGATACTCTACAGCCGAATTTTACCCGACAGCTAGCACGCACTCGAACAGTTTCGACTCGAACGACAACCGACATCCACAGGTAGGTAATGGTAATAAAATTACGGTGCCGCTGATGAAACTATAATGGCCGCCGAACTCGGCAAATGCGTGAAATGGCGACGAATTCGATCGAACAGATTTCAAAATACGCTCTCACCTCGTTGCACAAATCACTACCAGGCAAAGGCGAAATTCGCCTTTTACCCACTTCCTAACGTCACGTCGGCATTTACACCGCAACTCTTTCACAAAACAACAACGACAACGACAACGACAACGTACGAGTAAATAGCTCTGTTTGATAGGATTACACTAACTCACACCAACCCACACCGGTAGGGATATTCCACAAATATTCTACTAAAACTTGGCGCAAAGTCACATAACATTCCCACATTTGTGGAATCACCTTCCTGGTGTAAGTTGGTGTAAGTTGGTGTAAGTTGGTGTAAGTTGGTGTAGTCCTATCAAACACAGCCAATAAGTTTACGCGAAAGACGCAATTGTCGACTGAGGGGAAAATTACTTTGAACCATCCAACTATACATTATACTAACGTCCTTTCGGATAATTATAGCGTCGTAATATCGGCATCATCGTGCAGCTGCAGTGGCGCTACGGTAGGATCGTAGCTCCGCACCTCAGAAGTGTCACATTCAAATCGCTGCAGCCCCAAAATTTTAGAAAATATTTTTTTATATATGTTTTTTTTTTTTCAATTTTTATTTGTAAAATGGTTTGTTGGGTTAGCCCCACCATTCTTTAAAGCTTCTAAGAATAATTTTTTTTAGATTAGACACGTTTTTAGTTAAAATGAGTTCAGATACTAGAATCACTCTGCACTAAGTTCGCTCGTTGCATAGGGGGTGGGATCTTTCAAGAAGATGCGAGGAGGTGGTCCATGGAATGTCGCTTTGCGGGCGACAACAGCAACGAGGGATGAAGCGAGTATGGCGAAGCCCCACCCCCTTAGTTCACCCTGCAGCTGCCAACATACAAAGTGGCATGGCCCTTAGCCAAGGTCCCCCTCCGCATCGTCCAGAAGATCCCTTCGCTGGTACGGTACTGACATCTACTGGGCTCATTAACGCACGTCAGAAACAGTAAAAAACAAAATTCAAAAAATATATTTTTCACGGTTCGAAGAAATTCTCCCGCCAGTCGACGATCCTCTAAAAACGAATTTTTAAAAGATACCTACGCTTTTATTTATTTATTTTTTTGGCTTTAGCTTCGCACGAAATAAATATTATTGAAACGAACGTTAGTTCGTTGCGGAAGGTAGGCTGCAGTATCGTTATATTTTAAAATCGCAAAAGTGGGTACAATAAAAGCTTATAATTATAAAAAATATGAGAATCGAACAACGGCCCGAAGACTACTCATCCTCGCATTATTTTCTCTTTCCACTTAAAAAGGGAAACAAAAAAATACAGAAAACCGAAGCAGTCGCGGGTCGTTTCTCAAGACGCGGAATAAGTTTTACAAAATTTTCGCATAAACGTCGTGTAGTCGCGTCAGGACGATCTAAACCAACCCGAACCCCACCCCATCCCGCCACCCTAAATGAATACGAAGGTGTGTGAAAACGTCGACAGTCGACTTTCCATCGCGCATAATATATTATAATGCCTACCCACATAGTAAAACGCGAAATGTGGTTGGTTACGATAGCGAAGCCACAGAGTGAAGCGCGACCATATTATGTAGGTGAGCTTACTGGAAGGCGTCGAATCGATAATGACCTTCGTTTCAAGGAGACGCGGATAGAAAAAAAAAACCAAAAAAAAAAACCAAAAACAACAACAACAACATCAACGAGCATAAGACAAAAAAAGAAACAGAAAAAGGAAATAATGAGAAAGAAATGATGAAGAGGCGCGACATACGCGTCTGCGCAGGCAACGCATTCGCAATTTGTGGTCTGTGGGCGGCGGCGGCGGCGGCGGCGGCGGCAAGTACGGCGAAACGCCGACAACAAACTTACCGTTCGCATCGAAATCGCAGCGTTCGAGACGGGCAAAAGCTAGGATTTCGGCCAACTGACGATGACCGTCCGCGCTTCACGACGCCATTAAGCCCAAATAGCTGGCCAAAATTCCAGCTCTTCGAGCGAAATGTTGCGATAGAAGAGCGCCGACGTGGGTAAACGCGTACGGGCAGCGGACCGGATACGGAATACCGATGGCGCAGCAAGTTTCCTCAAATGATGGACGGTGCGCAAGTCCGCATGAAAAGCCGAGACACATTAAGAGCACGAAAGGTCGAAAGTACAAATCAGAGGGAAGCGGCTTCGGTACGGACATGCGCAGTATTTCAGGACCAGAGCAATCAAATTCAATGGCGACCGAAGGCGCACACTCTCACGTTCCACACACGACTTACGTTGAACACAGGGTCGGCAGAAATAGCGAAAACATAATCAGGAACACGATTTATTATCGTACTTATTAAATAAATGCGTACGAGTGCGCGGCGAGTGCGTGGCGTAGGTAATGTATTACAGAATTAACACCTAATGGGAAACACGTCGATTAGCGAACGTATTCGATGAACGGCGCACGAGGACACGCACGAAGCAGAGGTGCCGTCACACCCTAACAGGCGAACACCGCAAACTCGGATCACGATATGTTGAGAAGAAATTTCAAGAGAACACCAACTTGCGCAACAACCGATTCGATTTTAAAGGAAATCAATTAGTTGCGAACGTTAAGTTACCCAACGAACGTAACGTCGGCCGTGTAAAGACAACGGCGTCCGGAAGGGAAGCGCGGAAGCGAGACAAGAAAACCAAAAAGAAGAGTCGAAGCAATAAGAAAAATATGTAGAGGTCGCAGTTCGTAGGTAGACAGCAGCGGTAGATACCCGACCACCAAACAGAGAACGTAATAATAATAATAATAATAATAATAATAATGAAATAAAATAAAATAACAAAGGTCAAATTAAGTCGGACACGCTACAGCGATCAAAAATCTTCTTCTTCTTCTCTCCCTCGTAACAGAATACGAAAACAGCTACTCGCAGCCTCATCAAACGACTGTTGCGCTGTAATCTTCGTTGGTCGAAGTTTGCGCAGCCCCCAACGACGAACCGTTTGACCCACTTTCGTCTGAATCCATACCAACCTTCCATTACGTTCGAAACTAACTACCTACGTACGCGTGTTATCCAAATTTCAGACCCACAAAATGACGGTCGGCTCCTAACCCTCAACGGGGCAATTTACGCAACCCCTCCACCGATTTGCATCGAAGACGCTACTACCACGTCGTACAACGCCGTACCGAATTTCAGCCCTAATTGGACTAAAATTGCGCCCTCCGTCGCAGCAGTTACAAAAAATGTTATTCACATCTAAATACGTAGCTGTACCTACCCACTGTTAATACATAAGTAGTAGGCACATAAATTCGATAATTTGTTGGTATCGTATAAAAATAATACATACTCGCAGTTACGGTCTACGGACTCGTATATCGCACATAGGTACAGGTATACATATTTATTTATTTATTTATTTATTTATTTATTTATTTATTTAAAGATAAGATTTTTACGCGCCAAATGTAGTAATTTGCCGTAAAACGAGAAACTATCGCCGACACGATTTTAATACGAGCATATTTTAATTTTCAACCGCGTGAAAATGCTGCCAAATCGGACGTTAGCAGCACTACGGCGGCCGTTACAAGTGGCGAAAGACCAAGGGGGAAGAATGAGATGGGGTGGGATGGGATGGGATGGGATGGGATGACGAAGGCAGCGACGCGACGGCGCAGCAAAGAAATTAGCGGGTCACGTGAAAGCGGGCGATTAATTAAGTGCGTACCTATAATACAGATAATTACAGTAAATATTGGCGTGCGTGAATACGATGGGCGAAGAGGCGGGAAGCGTGCGTCGCGTGCGTATTACGAAATTTCACACAAAATATCGAATAGCGCACGGCGAGATAAGGCCGCGCGCGGAGCAACGAACCGATAAGAAAAGCAAAGAACATCGTGGGGAAAACGGGGGGCGGGGAGGAAAGGGGAAAAGAAGTTGAAAGGCCGAAAAAGTTGACCGAACGATATTCTTACGTAGACGCGTCTCTATATCTAACGAAACGAAACGAAACGAAACGAAACGAAACGAAACGAAACGAAACGAAACGAAACGAAACGAAACGTCGCGTCGCCGTACGCAGATAACAACGATTTTTTCCGTTTTTTTCTTTCTTTCCATTCGCTGTTATTATCACTGTTGTAAACTCGGTCGTTGGTCCGTGGTAAATAAACCATGTAAAATTCACCAACAATCAAACACACACACACACACACACACGCACGCACACACGCACACACACACACACATTATTGGTTGTAACTCATATTATTGTATACAAGGGCGTTGATAAGGAGGAGGGGGGGGGGTCCTGGTGGTCTTGACTCTTCAACTCTTTCAAATTAAAATTACATCCCAATAAACACTGGTAGAATTATTATCAGCCCCCATTGTTAAACCACTAGACCAATTCTCATCAAGCTCTGTATATCTTTTCATTAGGTTCAGAACCAGATACCTACAAAATTTCAGATATTGAATGATAATTATGTCTTAACCTTTATTAGTGGAACATAATTTTCCCCCTAAAGCCCAACCTTTCAACCTCCCTTCACCAAGTATAATCAGATCTGAGATTATCCCCAAATCTATTCGCATACTAAATTTCAGCTCTATTCGCCAAACATTACACACTCTACCGTAATTACAAGATAAATGCGCGATATACTTAGATTATACGTATGTATACGTATATACATCTTTGACGACGTGTATATTACCGAACCAGTAAAGAACGATGGATTTCTGGTTAGACATGCTGGTGCTAAATAGGCAACTACACCGTACTTCTGAATATAGTTCTTTGTACTAGGTTTATACACGCTATCATCGTGAATTTAAAGGAAGACTTTATAAAATGTATTCTAAATTGGCGAATTCAACCAAAATGTCAAAAATACATGATAGGTATACTCTCCTTTTCTGTTGGCACGTACTGGCATTAGAAAGTATATTGGGCTAATGGAGCTTCACTAATACAGTACCTACTAGATAGTCAAAGATATACATACAAGCCAGGAAGAGTCGTGAAGTGGCTCTTTGGCTTGTACCAACCCACAACTTTTGCCGGCATAACAACTAAAGAAAACAGTAAAAAAAATCTTGTCTGTATCTTTCGACTAGATTTGGTTTCTTCTGTCTCACTGGTTAGTTAAGAGCATCCACATTGAATTTAAGGGAAATAATTTTGTCATTTTAATTTCGGCGAACGAATTTCCGACCTGCACATTTATTTATACATAGGTGTATACATAATTATAACGAATGTACAACCCCGTTTTTTAGTCTCAACTAATATGAAAATTATTTAAAAATTTCTGGGCAAGTGCCAACTATATCATTGTTCCACCAAAATAACAAATTGAACAGTGTTATCAGCTCAGCACAAGCCAGAGCGCCAGGGCTTTTATATATATATGGAGTACACAATGCTGATAAGCAGCAATAATTCACATAGATCTCCATAAACGCGTCGAAATTACCAATTAACCAGATGCGTTAATAATAAGATATTACAAAGAGAAAAATGATTTCAAGTTAGACCCAAATAAATGCGTAGTCAAATGTATCTGTGAAAATGGTCGCGTTATAACATTACAGAAGTGGCTGTTATGTATAGAATATAGAAAATAACGGGTAAAGTTGCAGACTTATTTTTTGTTATTATTTATACTCATTCGGCTATGTCAGAATGAGAATATATCGTGCTGCTTTTTTTCCTAATGCTGTATTTTTTTAATTGAAAGCAGTTTACTTTTTCACTTCAAAGTCGCCATAATACTAGTTGACTTGATAAAAAATTTTTCTTTCATAACATGGAGAACTACTATGCGGAGTTTGTGTTGGGTAGTAGACATCATATCAGCAAGCCTCGTTCGAAAAAGTAGGTTTTTGAGAAAAAGAATTAAGAATAGGGTGCTGGACATAATTTTCAGTAAACATATTTTCAAATTCTTTAAAAAAATTAAAAAATATCAGTGAAAACCTCATTAAGATTGGTTGGATAGAATGGGAGAAAATGAATGGTTAAGTTGAGTTGTCAAAAAACGTTGTGATATTTTTTGAGTAGTGGGTATGATGTCGTAGAATTGACACATCAGCAAACTTTTCACCTCTTTCACAGGTTTCTCATTCATTCATTCCCCACTCTCCTGTGTTTGAACATTGGTTTAGTTAAGCTCATCAATTTAGAAAGTTCATGGTGACTGTGAGGGAGGGGATGAAAGGATGTGCACTTGCACCCCTTTCACCCCCTTTTTTATAGACAAATTCAAAACATTGAAAAACAATAAAAACTAAGAAAATCAAAAACCAATTATTCCTCATTTGTTTTTATATTAGAGCACAGCCTTGGAAACAATTTATAGTGGTGCCTGGGGAGTTATTTATTTTGAGGACTGAGTTCATATTTGCAACCCATTTTTAGATTTAACCCTTCATTTAGCCCCCTGTAGCCTAAAAAATGGAATTAAGATAATATTATTGGATGTTATCGGGTGATACATCAATAATATTGTTTTTTGAGGCTCTGTGTTTACATTTATAATCCATTTTTAGATTGAACCCCTCCTTGGCCCCCTGTGACCCCAAATAGGGGGTTAAGATAATATTCTTCGATATTATCGAGTGATATATCATTAATAATATTTTTTGAGGTGCTGAGTTTAGATTTGCAATCCATTTTTTGATCAACCCTCATATTGAGCCCCCTGTCACCCTAAACAGGCAATTGAGATACTATGCTTAGATATTATTGAGTGATACATCATTAATAATATTTTTTGAGGCACTGAGTTTAGATCTGTAATCTATTTTTAAATCAAACACTCCATTGACCCCCCTGTGACCCTAAACAAGGGGTTCAAATAAAATTCTTAGATATTATTGAGTGATACACCATAAATAATGTTTTTTGAGGCACTGAGATTATATTTACAATCTATTTTTAGATTGAACAACTTTTTTTCTTCCTGCGGCCCCAAAAAAGGGATTGCACTTATATTTTCATTTATTATTGAGTGATTTATTAAGTATTGGATGCCCATGTTTTTTGAGACCAACAAAAAACAACAAAATTCAGTAAAACCACTTGCCCAACTTACTTGTAAGAAAAATAAGATTTTTGTATTTGTACTCGGAAACTTATAAAACATTATAAACAATATATCACACAAAAAGAATGTGAAAAGTCAAAATTGGCTAGTTATATCTGAACCACTTTGGATCACATTATAAGGAGTTGAATGAAGAAATACATGTCAAAATAAAACTTCGAATAATAGGGAAATTCAAAATTAACCCCTTTCAGAGCCCCTGTGGGATCACATAATGGGTAAAATTAAGAAATTACATCAAATTCAAAATCAGCAGCTAAAAAATTATTACCAATGATGTATTTACACTAAAAAATATGAAAAGTCAAAATTTCCCCTCATTTTGAGCCTTGGGGGTTAAAAATGAGTTAAATGAATAAAATAATGTCAAATTTGAACTTGGTGACTCAAGAAACATTACAAACGATGTATTACATAATAATATGTAAAAAAACAAAATTGGGCCCTTTTACGAGTCTCTTGGGGTCAAAAAATTGATCAAATTAAAAAACTTAAGGTCCAATTTGAACTTAGTACCTCAAAAAATATTTTTTTAAGGCATAAACAAACAATATTATACCATCTTTGTGTTTAGTTGGATAATTTCAGTGTATATATGTGGACAGTTCCACAAAAATGAATTTTTGGCCCATATCTGCTGGTCCTTTCTTATTTTTAGAATTTAAAAAAAAAACAAAATTAGATGTGATACTCAAGCACCCTCATACCAATTTTCAACTTTCTACATCAGCGGGAAGTACAAAAAATAAATACAGATAGAAACCCAAACTTATTGAATCTTATTTACTTAGGTGATAATTTAGACTTTGAGCATTCTGTGCCAATAGTTTTCTTGGGTCCTGAAATGAAACGTGCACCCACCTTCGCTCCAAAGTCATTTTTTAAAGTCAATTTTGTTCAGTAAATTTTCACCAAAAACCTATTTAAAAATGAAGTATTAATGAAATGTATTGAAACCAGCAACCTCTGATAATGCAAAATACAAAAACGTCAATTCTATGACATCGCAACAACAGGGTGCGCATCGAGGTACCGTTTTTGGTGCAGCGCAACTTTAACATCTGATATCTTCTTTTCTATTTAATATTTTTCAAAAAAAATTTCAGAACCTTCATTCACAGGCTTTAGACTATCTCTCCTATTAATTTAAAGTAATTCTGAGAGCCATGTATGGTACCCTATTTTGATGGTCATATTAATTGTCTGTAAGTTTATTTGCGTTAATGGTAGTTATGATTGTATGAAATGAGTTAGCGGCTATCAATATATTGAAAAATGTGAAATTTAAAGCATTATGTTTTGAAAAAATGAAAAATAAATTAGGATTATAAAGTATGGTAAATAATCGTATAATTTCAAATAAAATCAAAGAAATATGATAAAGATACAAAAAAAAAATTAAAAAAAAAATATAATAATGTGGTTAATTTTTGTAAAATGAAAAGTTCATGCAAATTAGGAGAAAAAAAAAGAGGAACAAAAAGGGGTACCGGAAGCACAGTCCAGTCAATCAGCACCAAAATTGTTAGAATGCTACTACAATAAATTATAATACATATTTGTTTCAAATTTTGTAAATATGTTTCTAAAATTCTGGATTTTACGATTAATATAAAAACAAAAATATAGGTACTGGAAATACTATCTGACCAATCCATGCCAAATTTGATAGCGAACTACAATAAATCAAAATAACGATTTATTCTGAATTTTGTGGCTACTGGTGCAAAATTGGGCATTTTATAGCGAAAATAAAAACCAAAATGGTGTTACGAGAAGCATCGTTTGGTCAATTAACACAAAAATCAATAGTTCTGGTCCTTGGCGTAGTACAAATGTTTGTACCAAATTTTGTGATAATTGAATAAAAATTGCAACCAGTACCGTGGTAACAAGAAGTTGACTTACATCTATATATCTATCAATATATATATATATATATATGTAAGTTTGTTTCCGGGTATTCCACTCGATCTAATTTGCACGTAAATAAGGTTTCATGAACTCGTAATCAAAAGCAGAGTTTATTGACACGATTAAAATACGGTAGTGAAATTAGAAAATTCAAGATTATTATACACAAAGAAACGAACGAAGATACGACTAAGTTTTATCTGTCTTTCTGAAATGGCGATTAACAGACGAATGAATGAATGAATGAATTTGATAAATGAAATCGACGTTTGTTACAAAGGAAAAATAGTCATGTTGAGTATGGTCAAAAATGATGTCATTTAACAAAGGATGGTCGAGTCGATAATACATGAAATGACGTAACTTAAAGATAACAAGATCGGAACGGTAAATATTAGATAGTCGAATTGTGTCGATTTCTTAACGTGGGTCAAATAAAAATAAACATTACGAATTCGTGAATGAACGAGAGTAACAAACAAAATTATAGTCATTCGAAAATGAAGAGTATTCTTTTTACATACCTATATATAAAATTTGAGTTATTGGTGCCAAAATTTTCCTAAGGTTATAAGACAAAAAATGTACCCAACCACAACCCTAGGAGTTAATACCGCGCCAAGCGAAACAAGTAGATTTTCTAAAGAAAAACTACTAAAAAATTAGAGTTGTTCATTTTTCATTTTCTTTCATATTCGTATTTGTTCCGTAAATAACGAAACAACATTACTATGTTTCATTACTATTTTTCATTACTATTTTCTCCTTCAACTTTTCTTAATGTTGTTATCTACCCCTTCTTATACAATTGACGCATGAAACATTGGTAAAAATTAGGTGGTGATCACTTTTTCACGCTTGACCGAGAAACATTTTCAATGCTAAAAAAAAGTTGAAACAAATGGGTGGAGGATGCGATAAAATATTTTTCTCGACTCGTACACCAAAAAGAGATTATTATTAAATCGATTTTCATTAGTAAAATATGAGATTTCCAAAGCAGTTTGGAACATCGAAAATGGTCTTCATTTCTTCACCGAGCGTTGAAACAATGTAGAAATGAGTTAAGTTGCAAAATGAATTTTACACGGTGATGCTTACACAAACAACCAAGTTCACTTCTCGATAATATTTAATTACATCTAAAAATCTATTCGTTAACGAAGTGTACCCGTTCAATCGAATAAATAATAACCTATTTTTGGTGGATTCGTGGAAAAGCATATCGTACTCAACTAGTCGGCCACTCGTGATAATCACTCATTTTTCTAACTAATTGAGTGAAATACTATTTCACACTCTTCATATTGCTCTCTTTTTCTGCGTCTCGCCTGCCGCCTCGCCGAATATCATCGTATGGTCACGTACATACGACCTACACCACCGAACACACACACACACACACACGCACACACACACACATATATATATATATATATATATATATATATATATAAGTAGACGCGGGTGCGCGCACACTCGCGCTTGCTCTCTGTCTATCTGTCTGTCTGTCTGTCTGTCTGTCTCACCCATAGCGCTCTGGTGCCGTGAACGTTGCCAACGGGTGCGACGACCGCGCGCTGATGATAAGCGAACAGTACGCTCTTCGGTCGTCGCTCGTTTTGCGCGTTGAAAACGAGCGCCTAAAATAAACATACCTATATTTAAGGAGAGAAAGTGCTCTCGTCGACCGAATGTCAATGCCAATAACGATGATGCCGATGCCAATGCCAATGACGACGACGACGACGACGACGACGACGACGAGTGTCGATGACGGCTCATAAGTAATAAGGCGCGAGGTGCGAGTCGCTTCGCTGTTACGTCCACCATTCGTCGGCGTTCAAAAACGTGTTTTTGTTTCCACTTACACCGCAGAATGGCGAGACACGAACACCCGCAGAGATGAGAGAGACGGACGCACAATATTTTTAAAGGCCCTTTCAGGCCGTCCCTCGAAGTGTCGACGAGGCCCGCCTATGCGCGCCGAAAAACGCCGAAAAACGCCGAAAAGCGCCGAAAAACGGCGACCTCAATACTGAATAACTATTGCGAGTGTACCAACGTATGTACAGGCAACATGCGCGGCTTTCGCGGCTTTCGCGGCTACGACGGTTACGTGCGTCATTGCTCGTCCGTCCGTGTTCGCCTCGTCTCGGATGTTAGGCGCGAAATTTGCGACACTCCGTCGGTCCGTCGAACGGGTGGGTGGCGCACCCCCACGAAATCGTACGCTTTTTCACGCTTTAGCCGCGAACGCAAAATCGATTCGCTACACTTTTGTAGCAGTGCACCGGCGGACCGGCGACCAGCAGACCACAAATCGGACAGCGAAGCAAACCGTCACTTCGGCCACAAAATAACCTCCAACTTTAGGACCTTCGACTAAGGCTCTTCACCGGCGGGTATGCGCACGAGGGTGATAAGAGATGAGCAGCCGTCTCGTGTTATTCGGTTTTTCTAAGAAACCGATAGTTTTCCACCAATTTTTTCATAGTTTATTATTTTTTACACGCACGCACGCACGCACGCACGCACGCACGCACGCACAAACACGCGCAAATTAATAACACAAAATGACGGTTCATCTCTCGTCACCCTCATGCGCATACCTACTACAGTAAAGAGCCTTACTTCGACCAGATATACAGCACTGGACCGGTACGGCTTCCTAAACCCGATATACGTTCTAACGTCGAGACACGAGTAACACGACGGCGTGAAAGTGGTCGACCCGAGCGTACTTGGTGCGTACTTTCGATATTTTGCTCGAGTAGACCAATTCAGAGTACCTGCGATAAAGGTCACCCCTCAAATTCACAAGGATAGCGTGCATAAAGGCAGTTCAAAGTACGTCGTGTGGTACACCGCGGTTGCCTGGTCAGCGCCAGCACGTCCAACTAGAAACCATCGTTCTTCGCCGGTCCAGCACTGCACGAGTACGTATAGTCAAAGCCCGGCACAGACCCAAGCGTCAAGCGCCAAGCCCAAATTCATAACGCGTCCATACGATTGGTATCACTTTCGATACGCATCGAGTTATCGACGAAGACGACTACGCTCTGCTGCATCCGAAACCATAAGCCGTACCTATTCTAATTTCCGGTCGGTCGACCTAACAGCCTCTGAAAACGTATCGCTACGTATCCGAAACATTTTTTTCAACAATTTGAACAGCCGCTGGCGATGACTAGCGGCGAAGGAACGCAAACAAGTCGGCGCACCACTGGGCCAGCGAACAGCATCGAGCATAAGTAGGTACAGGTTTGTTTTTTTCAGCCGCCAACTACGATGCGGGTAGCGCAACTTCGAAGCCCCTATCGCCACTCGCAATTTGAAACAAACCTCTGGCGACGAACTCGCGATACAAACTTGAAACTTGGGCCATGATGTAAGTCTCGAGGTGCTGTCGATGTCTCATTCGATCAACGCAACGCACAGCCAGAATGCTAGCGTATTTTCCCCTTTTCGGCGCAACGGCGGCACCTGCGCCGCACCCATCCGCAGCCGCAAATCAGCAACGAATACACGTCACTCGAACTCTTCCGTATACACCGCGACACGCAGTATGCAAAAAAGATACCTGCATTTATACGCCTATTATTATATTCTACCCGCATGCGTCGCAGCCAATTACCTAAATCGGCTTCTAGCGAAAATTCCGGCCCAAAAAAAAGGAAAGCGAATTTTATGAAAATGTCGACGAAAAATTAGTCAGAAATGTACATCTTTTACGGGACTCGCGCAATTATGGAATTAACGTTTCCGAGTGATTTATATTTATTCGTTAGATAACGGGCATAACTTGGACAAAAACGTGCTTCACGCAATACCGAAAGTACCTAAATTTGCAACAATAATTTGGCAAAAACGAAAATACCCGCAAAGGCACTCGTTACAGAACGTTATTCGTTTTGACTAGAAACTGGAGGGGATCATCAATAATAACCGAAAAACTTGGGACACTTTCGTAAATACTTATCTACGGTTGGTAACAAATTGTGAAAATAATATCGAAAAACAATTTTCATGGATATCTTTTGGATTAGAACATGTTATACACCCAATGCACCTGTGGATACAGCCCCGGACTCTTATATTCGAGTGAAAACGTTAAAAAGCTTCTTCGCTTCTACATTTTCGCTGGTTAACGAACCCGCAACAGGTACTGGGAAGAAAATCCGGCCATTTTCGTGGGAAACGTTCTATACACGTCGTACGGATGAAAAACCTTTGAGAGAGATAACAATCGTTATGAAAACGAAGCGCAATTTCATGAAATGTGTAAACCAATCGAAAAAACGATATCGCAGATGCGTCGTATGTCACACGCAGATTACACGCAAGTGATACGGCAGCCATCAATACGGGCCGATATACTCGTACATTATAGCGAAGAACTCGTAGGTACCGCGGTTCAACGTTGGCAATTTGAAATTATTCGCACCGAGTCGGTAGGCGCACTTTAAGAAGGCCATTTCACGGTGGTGTTACACCCGACTGACAACTCCTTTCGCCAAGCTTCGTACTTACCGTGGGCAGTACTCACCTAGGAACCTATTTAATTGGTAAAAAAACAGAAGCGACGCTAGTTTGCGACACGTTCGACGGCCACCCGCCGGAGTGATCTGGCGCCCATTTTCAACGGCTTACGGTCTCTTCTGACCCCTCCCCAAACGAAAAATCACCGAATCCGACAGAAAAAAAAAGAAAAAAAGAGCAATCAATTTTCAGAGGTCTAACTTTTTTTCCTTTGCTAAAGGGAATGATCCGCACCCACACCCCAAGGACCTTCCCTTACGTACGCACTTGAGGGCTCAATCGATAGCTAGGTACATACGTTATCGGCGTAATCGAGCCTTTCAACCTTAAAAGAGAGTTTCGCACAAAACTAGCCGGCGATGGTAAGAACCTCACGCCTACGCCTTCCACACTACACGCCATTTCAACCAATCGATCGAAAAGTAAAATCGATTCTCGAAAGGACGAACGCCAATTTCAGTTATTATTTTTCAGATAAATCCGTTTACATAATAATATCATCGACGGTACAGTTGCGAGCCCGAGACTGCGAGACACGAGTGTCGAATCCTCGCACCGCCATCAAATATCCAACTTTTCAAATCGATCCGATGCGACGGAGGGACGCGAGACGCGACGGCTCACGACGGCGGCAGAAAATGGAGGCGTGAAAACGAGAAACGACTGCTTTTTGGTTTTTTTGCGCCGACCAAGCTTCGCACACGTCAGAACGCTAAAGAAAACTCGCACAATATTATCTGACGGCAGAAGTGAGTGGCAGTGGCAGTTGACGGAGCGGAGTGCGGAACAGCGCCCATGGGATGTCATCATCGTTTTTTATCGTTAGCTGGAATCTGGATATACAAAGTAAACACTTTCTCGGTCTCGGTGTATTAATTTACAAGTTGGAATTCGAGGCCAAGCCAAACAATAACCAGTTTGCCACCTGGACAGGCGAGGTTGGGGCCGGGGAAACGGAATGACGGATAAGGGCGGTCAACGGAGGGTGGAGAGGAGGAACACGCAGAAACGAACGCAAAAGTATAGACGTGCAGAGAAGGAAGGATGAAAGAAAGAAAGAAAGAAAGAAAGAAAGAAAGAAAGAAAGAAAGAAAGAAAGAAAGAAAGAAAGAAAAGGGAAGGCGGCGCAGAAACTCGATATCGAGTTAAAAATTCAAACGTCAGGTCGGCGATTGAGAATGAGCCGGAGATGTTTCCAAACCTGTCGAGTGGAGAGTACATTTTTACTCTTTTTTCGATGCGCCATACTTTCTCTTCGTGGTTTTTTTCACTCGGCGGCTGGCTGCCGTTCGCCGCAGCCGCCCATCGTCCACTAAACATACGCGACAAAAATTCACGCACCTCCGCCCACGACGGTCGTCGCCAGAACCGCCTCTCCGCGACGTCGATCCATATCACACAATAGCCGAATCCGGCCCAATCGCGATCATAATTTATTATAATTTACGAAATTACGATATTGCTGGACGAGACAACGAACCCGGTCCGTGTTTTAACATAATATCAGCCAGCAAGTAGCTGGTAATGCTGTCAAAATTTATTCAAAAAATATCTCTGCCACGCATCGACCGCCGTAAGTGCGTACTTTCCAAAAGTGTCAAATTTTGTAATCACTACCATGCGAAAACCAGTCGACCGATTTTGCTTGAATTCAATACCAAACCAATGCCCCTAATAGTCTACAACTGAATTAAAAATTTTAAGCCAAAATATTTTAATTTACGGCAGTTGTCGTGATGACAACATGATGGGTTTGCAACCATTTAAGAACCTCTCCTCCCGAAAATAGCGGATGAATTTCAAAAATTTTAACACGAATATATAGCCCATGAAAGCTTCTAACACGATCCCAAATTCATTATTGCCACAGAGTTGAAAGCGAAGGGCTTCCGCTGACTTTCCAAAAAGTGTAAAATGAACAAAAGTGAAAATATATATATATATATGGGATACCTGTCGTGATATTACACTAAAGGTCTTCACGTATTTTGCGTGTTCTGCCAATACGATTAAGTATGGGAAGCCAAATTGGCGAAATGGGATTTTGAGCCGTTGAGATTTAACCGATTGGCACACGAACGGACACACATACGTAGATGAATACGTACTTATGTATCGTGCGTTTCCTGTTCCTCGAGAAAAGAAACGACCATGCGGGTACGATCGTTACATTACGAGATGTTATCAGGAATTGATCTCGACTCGAGATGTTCCCTGTAGTAGTACGTCGACACAAAGCGTTCGTTATTTATTTCACTCATAGGACGAATTGCCGCCTTTGGGCGGACTGTCGTCGAAGGTGCGAGCCCTAAAACTAATGTTCAATATATATTGTATTAAGAATTTGAGTGACTACGTTTGTTACGACTTGGGACGGATTTTCTTCAGTCTGCACCGATGCAAAGTTGTATTTTCCGTTCGAAAATAACTTAAAACCGGTACGCGGTTCTGGAAAAGAAAATCGTGGATTATCTAATCCAGTCTCGGAACTGAGTATTACAAAACTAGGAACAGCTAAAAACCAATGAGAAGTAACTTTTTACTACAAATTTTACTCAAAAAATGTCATCCTTTATAAGAAAAACAAATAGAAAAAATAAAAATAAAAAAAAATAAAAACTCTACATTTACCTACTTCGGGGTACAAAAATATCCAAGTTTTCGGATTCCACGGATACTCGACTCGAGGGTAATCCGATTCCAAAAATGTTCTCGGTTCTCATTATATTCTGTTCACGCTAAGAAATGTGGCGGTTGGTTGGAGAGAGAGGAAGAGATATAGATGCACATTTTTAGGCGATGATAAGCACAATTTCGTAGAGCAAACGCAAACATCGTGTTTCGAGCTGATAAGGGTGCACATATTATGGTTTACGACGTCACGCACTTCTTAAGGCGAACAGAGTAGGTATAGATTTGGAAACGGGTTCCCTGGTACACGATTCTCTTTGACACATACACACACACGCACACATATATACACATATACACATTATATACATACTTGCGTTCGCAACTCGGAGGTACCAAACAGTGTTCTTAATTGCACGTACCTGAAACAAAAGAGAGAAAGCGGAGCAGTGAGTAGAAATATTTCACGGATTAGACGAACGAAAAACCTGAAACGAAAATCGGGTACCGAGGGGAGTAACGCACGGAAACTGAGTTGAAAATTGAAACTGAACCCCGGTTTCAGGCAAAATCTTCGATTAAGACAATTTAGTTTCGAAAATTTGCGGACCCAAAAGAGACGTAAAAATAAGGAAAACGGGCAGCCATAGGGAAATAGAGAAAACGCGGGCGACGCTGAGGGTAACGGCTAACTATGCGATAAAATTGTTGGTTGCGACCATCGTTGGATGAGGGTGATCGGATCGGAGAGCAACAGCGTAGCGAGTTTCGACCGGCGAAAAAGGTTAGTCGCCACTTGTTCCAGCAAATGGTCGGTACGTTTTTTTAATTCAATAAACGCGCAAGTCGAGAACGAAGAGCGTCGATGCGGCGCACCCTTCAATTTTATCGATGGCGCGTACCTGCGACCCGTCCAACAAAAATACGGCGAACAAAGGGGGGTAGGGGCGAAAAACCGTCCGTTTCGCCGATAGTAGGTCCGGCCTGCCTGAAACGTTTACGCGTGACGACGGCGAAAGACGGATGCGCGACCAAATGAAGCCGCTCACGCAGCATCCGACTCTAATGCGGCGCCCATCCGCCCCGCAACAGCACAAAACGCCGTATCGAGTAACCAATTAAGCAGCGGGTATTCATTGATCGTGCTACCCACTTTGCTGGTAAACGGAAGATTATTTTGCCTCACTTGGTTTCATCCAGAAGATAGAGCTCTAAAACTGGTACTGCGAGCTCGTTGCATAGGCACAATCCAACCAGCCACACCCGACCCTTACGAATTCGTACCACATTCGAATGGTCTCCCCCAAACCTCCTTCCGTCGACAAAATAAAAATAAAATAAAAAACTCTAGCGCAGATACACTCCGCTGGAAGGAGTAGGTTTTTATAAAAATATGCTTTAAAATAATTAAAGCCTAGGTAAGTACCGATTTTTCGAAAATTTTCAAAACTTAGCTTCTGCCCCACTTTTTGAAAGTTACTTCTGCCCTAATCTCAATTTTAGCTTCTGCCCCAACTCTGAAGGGTAGTCAGAAAAATATCCTCAATCTAGAAGACTACAATTAAAATCAATAAAGTAGAAGAAGAGACACTAAAATCCAAAAATCTCCCAATATGTACCTATACCTCAAATGAAACTGTGACACAGATGACGTAGGATTCAAATTTCATGCAAATAAGTAAGTAAGTGAGGTCTGGATCGAATCAATAGATGAGAGCAATGCGGAGGCGAAAAAAAATTAAATTTTTGAGGCCTCGTATTTTTTTTTTTTTTTTTTTTTTTTTTTTTTTTTTTTCAGGCGGAAACAAAATATATTTTCGATCCTCCTTGAAAATTAAATCTTTTAGAACTATTATTTCAAAAATAAAGAATAAAAAAATCACAAAAAACAAAATATTATATATGCAGCATTATGACTACTAACCAGAAAGCAAATTGACGGTCGTTACTAAAATCAGTAAGTCTGACCCTTATATTAGAAGTAATCTGTGCACCAAATTTTGTGACTATTGAATCAGAATGAAAACATTTCTCGAGTAAACAAGCAGTTGTTCCCACCAACAGTCCCAAGGTCTGAACTGTGAAATAAATTACAATCAATTTTTATAAATGCCGAGTCAATGCCTGTTTCAAATTTTGTAACTATTACTCGAAAATTACGCGTTTTAACCTGCCAGCAGTCACAAAATAGCTGATACAAGCGGATGAATTCATTTCAAATACATACCTATTTATACTAACATAAGGGCCAAATTTTCAGCCTTTAAAACCCAATCTATACGATGAAATGGCGGAAATACACAAATTTTTAAAATTTGATGTGATCAAAAATCTGCATTTCCAGAATCATCGGAGGTTATCCAGTTGCCTCTTGAACGTTATGTTTTATCTCATGGGTACGTAACATCATGTGTGAAACAAATGAAAGATATTACTCGGCACCATTCAAACAACACGAGAAAATTTGAAAAAATCCAAAAATACTTTGAAAATCCATTTTTGCTTTTACAAAATCCTCCCAGACTAGACAAAATCCATTTCTAAACTTTGTTACACATCATCATAGACAGTAATCGTAGTAGAATATAAGTAAAGACTGGCTTTTGGGTAAATGTTTTTCTCGGCCCAGAACTGCATCTGGGTCAAAGTTGCATATTGTAAAAAAAAAAGAAAGAAAAAAAAAAGAAAGCACATTTAATTCGTATTAATGTATAGAGCCTGAAGCCCAAAAACTGGAAAACTATGCAAGAATTTACTATCAATAGTACCCAAATCAGAAATAAGATAAGCTTGAAACATCTATACATCAAAAAGTACTTCTATAGCTACAAATATACACCGCCTTATTCCGGAAATCCAACAGGAAATTACACAATTCTCTTACTTCCACGTAAGACTATACTATAAAAAAGTGAAAAATAACGTGTGGAACAAAACTTGGAAAAATATGATCTCTCACCATAAATCAAGATAAAATTTCACCCTTGAATGCCGAATGAAGATGATACGATTTGAAAGATACTTATTAAATTTACTGCAATTTACTCCACATAATTAGACAAATAACTATAATGTGACAATTATCACCTTCTAAAAACCTTCCAATTTTATGAAATGGACGCGGAAATACCAAATTTTAAAAATTCCAAGTTTTCTGAAATAAGGCACCATAAAAGCAGTTACAAAGTTACTTCAAACAACGCATCATCAGTGCCCAATCTTCATATATTACATACTGTGTGGAACTGTTTTGAGAAAAACTATTACGACAGTATGCAAATTAAAAACAAAAATCATGAAAAAACTAAATTTCTTCATTTTAATCGTCGCAATAAAACTATTCTCAGGGGTGAAAAAGAAAGAGAAAATAACGAACTAATAACTCTGGAACAAACTGACCAACTGAAACCAGAACTGGTAAGGTTGCTTCTCATACTGGCGCAGTTGGTCAACGTGTGTTGTTCAAGTAAAAGTTTAAAACAAGAAATTAGGTCTTGGGTTCGAAAATGGAATTGGGAGCTAGCGAAGGGAAGGGCGAAAATTGACGTTTTGAAGTAACTACCGTTACTTTTAGGTTAAAACACGATTTCATTCGGATCAAGCTCAACAAATATAATCTTTTCAGGTCTATTATCTCGAAAAATCAATCTAAATAACCGATAACTTGGAAACAAACTGACCAACTGCAACCAAAATTGGTAGGTCTGGTCCTTGTGTCTGAGCTGCGTTTACACCAAACGAACCACTCAACAATTAATGTTTTTTTTCTCGTTCGTTGAGTGTAAACGGCCATCAGACAAACCGATAGGAACGAACGAAATTCACAAACCGACCGAACAACAACGAACATCCTGTAACTTTGCGAACGCAGGAAAACAGCGAATGTTCGTTCGGTGTAAACGCAGCTTTTGAATTAATGCTTGTACCAAATTTCGTGACAATTGGAACGAGAATTACGACCCTAATCGAGTTAATATAAAAAATTAGCGCATGAAACGTAGAAGCAATCGTAACCGAATTTAAGAAGCGCGTTCGAATAGTTCCGAATCGATGTCTGTTTTAAATTTCGAGACTCTTGAAAATTAGGTTCTCGTTTTAGAACCATTGAACTGCCAAAAATGCAACATAATCGACTCCATTGGACGTACTACGAAGCGGATCCACGACAAAACTGATAGGATTCTTCCTTCTGCGGATGTGAATATGTGATTCAAATTTTGTGACTATACGACGAAACTTGCGACCATTAGTGGATTTAACAGAAAAGGGTAGATCATCGATATTTTAATTAAATCTATTTGAATTTAATTATACTTAACGAGTGCAGAGAAAAAAACGGTGACACGTTTCGTCGATGCGAACGACGAACGTTTTTTTTTTTTTTTTTTTCCTAACTGACGGTGAACAGAAAAAAAGTTGGAACGAACAGCGAATTTTCGTTTGGTGTAAACGCACCTTATTACGGTTGCATTTGCAAGGCAGCCGAGCAGTGGAACAGCGGTAGCGCGGCGCGCTACTTCACCGTTTCTACATTTTCCAGTCGAGTAGGCAGCGCAGGTAGTAGTGGGAGAGTACCTTACACCTGGGCGCGGATAAAGGTGACGCTCCGCTCCGCTCCGCTCAGCACTGCACTGCACTCCACTTCGACAGTCGGACAGTCGGACAGTCGGACAGTCGGACGGCCGACCTGATGCGTGCGTACAATGCGTATGGGCTGAAGACTGAAGGGTAGGTACGCGCCGAGTCTCGCAATTGCGCGACTCGGCGCTTCTCGCGAGCCACGAATGCGAGCGCGGGGACGCTTCGAAATAATTTTCTGCATCGACGAACGGACGACGCGCGGACGGAGTCCATTCTGACAACACTCGATCGAGGATACGAGTACGGCGTGCCTTCCCAGCACCGCACCCCACCCCACACTACCACACCCGGGCCATGCCAAGCCTCGTCTCGCCGCGCCAACCCATATTCGCGACTTGGATACTTGGCCATCGACGAGGAAGACGACGAGGAGACGCGACGCGACGCGACGCGACGCGACGCGACGCGACGCCACGCCACGCCACGCCACGCCACGCATAAAACCAGTTTCGCGTCGTTACGCGTCGCTATTCGTCGCTACCACTCGTACCGAGGGGTACGAGGCGTACACCACACTAAACCCATCGCCTATTTGCCTGCTGCAGAAATCGAACGCACGCATTCCAGTCATTTGTGATAGCGGGTGGTTCAGCCAGCTTTCCAATTACCAATTTATCCTACGCCATTGGTTTTGGTGGGAAGTTGAAAAATTTTTAAATACCTAATTGTATTTTCTGTCAATTACGTTTTTTGACTAGACATTCGTAAAATTGATAAAACTGCCTTTGCCGCATTTCCCAAGTATTTTTGTTTTATCATAGATATTTGCAGAACTGACTCGAGTTTTTCATCTTTTGAAAGTTTTCAGTCAGAAAGAATATCGTTCAAAAACAAAACAATAGGTAGTTATTTGTGATAAAGGAGCAAAAATTGAATAATTTTGACACGAGTACGAATCACCTACTTTTCACGCGTGTCACACTATTTTATGCAAAGCCCCTTCCAACCCCCCCCCCCACCACCCAACAAAAAAAATTTAAGTTCAAATAAGATTTAAATAAGATATGTAAAAATGAATTTTTAAAAATACCCTTTCATAAGACGAGTAAAACTCGGAAAAAAACATGTATTAAAAAAAAATACCGGCGATAAACCTGAATTACGACGCCATAAACACGGCTGGAAAAACAGGGAGTAACTCGAGTTGAAAGAAAAGCATCTTGGTAAGAGATCACTGATAATAACAATCAGCACTCCTAGGTGTAAGTTTAAGAACTACGTAACATTTCACCACGTTAGTAACTGCAATAAAAGCATATAAAAAAAGCGAATATTTGTTTGTTTTGAAGTAGAATAATAATAGATAATTTTTACATTTTTATTTAACCAAAAAATCTTCGTCTCATCCTCTAGAATAAATTACTCAAAAAGTTGTCGTTGTCGTAAAATTAAATAATTTATTAATTTATTTTACTTTGAAAAAAACAAGAAGCTGAGAAAGTAGACGAGCGGTGCGAGAAAGACAATTCGAAAGTGCGCTTGCGCCCAACAATTCATAAAAACGCTTTTATTTTGAAGCGCGATAATAACTGAACAGTAGGTTTAAAAAATGAGATTTTAAAAATTAGTCTATTTTTAATGCACGAAAAAAAAGTGCAAAATAATCGAGTCAATATCGAATTGATTATCTCTATATTTATGCGAGGCTATATTAATAACTAAATACCAGGCGAACCTCCAGTCATATAACCAGTTTGAAGGTTCAACTTGAAAATTTGTCAATGAGCATATATGTTCACCCACAATAAAAACGTAGAGCAATAATTAAAATTCTCTATCTCGTAGATATAGCTTCGTAACTAACGCATGTTTTAATTTGTCTTATTTAAACACAAATACGTTTCTTTTGTTCAGGTCAAACTTATCAGGAATTTGCTTCTATTATTAGGTATCGCGTAAAATATTTAAAATTATCGTACCCTGCTTTTATTCCGGGAGAATCACTGACCAATTTTCAAATTGAATCTGCAAACTGGTTAAATGACTTACGGTTCATCTGGTATTTAGTTATTAATATAGCTTAACATAAATGTAACGATAACAATTCAATATTAACTCCATTATTTTATACTGTTTCGTGCATTGAAAACAAATTAATTTTTAAAATCTTATTTTTCAAACGTATCGTTCAACTTTTATTGCTCTTCACAATAAAAGCGTTTTTATAAACATTCATGTTTTTTCAATATTTTTATTTACATGTAAATTATTATTTAATATGTTTTTTTTTTAAATTATTTTCAAAATTTTTTTTAACGACCTTTTTTTTGCCAATCTTATTTTATTTTAAAATTTTTCAATCTTCATATTTTTCAGAATCATTCGAATATATGTCCGCAATATGGTACGTATATCGGTAATACGAGTCTTCCTATTATTATATTTTAGTATTCACCAGGTCCAGGTCCTTGGTTATGTTTAGTTCTGTGCCTTGATAAAAGAAAAATCAATTTCACTTTTGGGATTTCGGGAATATAGCCTATAGACCGAAACTACGAAGAAGTGCGACGTTGGGGGCAAATATTTAATCGAATTTTTCTCAAAATTCGAAATAATGATACCGGTTGTTCTTTAACCAAGGCGCGTAACTACTTTAGTAAATAGGGTACGGTTAATAGGTGAATGCCAAATGGTCATTTTTATCGTCCCCAGACGCAAGTAATGTAACTTGCAGAGTAAAAACAAGTTCGACAGAATCAACAGTAATTTGATCTACAGACCTCAATAATTTAAATAACATTTTTTAAACCACATTTTTAGGGATGCTAGGTGCCAAAAGCTATAAAGTTATTTTTTTCCAAAAATTGGCAGTATAGTTTACAGATTTGAACTCGTCTGTATAAATATACCTATCCAATGCAGTAGGTATCACTGAAAAATTCATGCGATAAGTTGGTCCTAATCCCATTGCTGGGACCACAGGGAACCCATAAAGAGGTTCAAAACCAAAACTGATCATAAATTTGAGCTTATCTCTCAAGAAGCATATTGGATGATGTTTCACTCAAAAATTTATTCTCTTTGGGTCCATAAATGGTTTAATAGAAAAATAAACCCTAAATCAGAGATCGGTGCTTTTAAAGGACATAATTATCCGCCGATGTATCATTCAATAAATTACGAAAATATTTTCCAACCACCATTTTTTGAAAGCCTTTAGAAAGAGCTAGTGCCACACTCTATACAGAATTGAATAGCATATAGATTTAAAAAAAAAAAAAAAATGAACTTTTTACCATATCGAACAGACCACTGAATTCGCAAAAAATTTTAAGCGAGTAACTGCTGAAATTCGTGATTTAGCTACTGATACTTCGATGAAGAAAAAGCCGAAGGAAGAGAATGTATTAATCATTATTAAAGATTTTATCACGAATATTTTCTACTTCAGTTTTCAGTTTTATCTGTTTCATAGCTATGATTTTTTAAGAGGATCGGATCAGATCGAAAAAATTTTTATATCTTCCTTTCCGATTGATGAGCAAAGCTATCAAAAAAGTTTTTCGACAATTTCTCCGTATTTTTCAAAATTTTTACGTTTTTGTTTTTTTCAAATTACTCCGAAATTCTGAGGAAAAAAATATGAATGGGGGATTGATGCCCCGAATCCTCCTCGCTACACCACTGAATTTTACATAGCAATACTTTAATTTATTTGTTATTTGTATAAGCTGTATTTGGCATGTTGAAAAAGTGTAGCATTAAAAACTTTTTGGGGGCTATTCCCCCAAATTTTGATGTCACTTGCGCTTCTTCTTGGTGCTAATGGTCAATATTAATGGAATAGCACTCGCAGTTTTTATTAGTACACATTTTACCAGGTTGAACGATCTCATAATCCACTTTGCTTCAGAATATTTTCGCTGCATTCCTCAAAAACTGCCAAGCAAATATACGCATAAAAATATGGTAATGCATCAACAAAAAAAAAAAAAAAAAAAAAAAAAAAAAATTATCCTGAAATATTAATATCAGGACGATTCGTTTGACCAAGCAGCCAGCGAGTGGCAAGAGCATACCGACATCCCTGGTCGACAAATTAAGTAAAAGCGTTTAATAATGAAACGTGTTTTTCGATTAGGTGTCGCAAAAAGGCATTTACAGGTAGATGTTATACTTTTTTACCAAGTTATTTTTGTAAATTCGGAGATTTTCAATATCGATTAATTCACGTTTTTTCTCAACTTATTTGCCTACGTGAAAAAATGTACAAAAACAAATCAAATTAGTTCTGTAATTCTCTAACTCAAAAACATTATAATTATATTTTTGACTAATTTTGCCCAAGAATTTTCATAAAATTCGTGTCAATGGAGAACCATCGAGTAATTTTGCCAGCTTTTTTCTTTTGACTAAGAATTTTCGTAAAAACCCGATTTTACTTAACCAACTTCAACATACTTATATATGAATTTGATTTTTCAGCGCTAAAATTATTCCGAGGACATAAAATGAAAAAGTACCAACAACTTTCAGTACACAGTACGGGACCAATAAAAAATAATAATTTCAAGTTAGACTTGCCTGCGCTAAATTTCGGAGGAAGGGATTCTCAAAGTGTTGCAAACCTACCGTGCGGTCATTACGATAACTCCCCCAAATTAAAAGATTTTGGCTTGACATTTCTATAGCAGTTGGAGACTATTAGAGACTGGTTTGGTATTGAATTTGAACGAAAACGGTCAACTGGTTTTCGAAAGGCAGGCATTACAAAATTTTATACTTTCGGAAAATATACACGGCGGTTAATGTGCGACAGCGACATTCGCGGAATGATTCGTCGTGTCAACGTCATACGCCTTTACTATCGATACTAACCAAAGTTTCACTTCAAAAAAAAAAAAAGACCGCCACTTAATAACCGCTTAATTTCTATACCCAAATAATATAATACATATTTCGTTTTCCTATTTTATTCCCACGATACAGGTCGCGGTTTTTATGTACGAATATACATACATAAATAATATATATATATATATATATACACACACACACATATACATATTCCGTTTTCTTGTTCACACGATACAGGTCCCAATTTTCGTTCGATAATCACGAAATTTGGTACGAACATTTGTACTATAAACCAAGAAACAGACCTATTGATTTTGTTGCGGATTGACCAGGCGGTACTTCCAGTACCACCATTTTTGTTTTTATTTCAGCTATAAAATCTTCAATTTCGAACCAATAGCCACGAAATTCGGAATAAATATTTATTATATTTTAATGTAGTAAGTTACTAATTTTAGCACGGATCGGCCGGACAGTACTTCCGGTACTGCTATTTTTGTTTCTGAATTGACCATAAAATGCGAAATTTTGGAACAATGTATACGAAATTTAAAACAAATATTTATTTTAATTTATTGTAGCGTGCTACCAATTTTGGTGCGGATCGACCGAACGGTAGTACTGATAAAGCTTTTTTTTCTCTTTTTTTTTTAATCATTTTATAACTTTATAGTGTTTCTTCGATTTTATTTTAGATTATATGATTATTTAACATAGGTACTTTATCATATAATTAATTTTTCATGTTTTCAAGAAATAATGTTTTAAATTTCGTATTGTCTAATATTTTCTCAGAAGCTAACGCATTTCATACAATCGTAACATACCATTTACGCATATGAACTTACAGACAATTAATCTGACCA
Organism: Ericerus pela; assembly: GCA_011428145.1. NCBI lineage: Eukaryota > Metazoa > Arthropoda > Insecta > Hemiptera > Coccidae > Ericerus > Ericerus pela. The sequence continues at coordinate 522,575 of WOFM01000609.1, forward strand.
TCAAAATTCGTAATTATTTTTTCTCGAAAACCTGCTTTTTCTAGCGAGGCTTGCTGCCCCAGAGTTTTCATCGTTTTTATTCTAGTATTTTTCTTCAGAAAAAATTTAACAACCCCTTTTTCCTCGACACCATCCACCACCACAATTGCGTGGTTTCATCAACAGGCAACATGTTTTATAATATTAGTTTCCGTCATCTGGTTGTGAGAATCGATCATAATACATGGTTCTGAGAGTCGGTTTCAATACCCAATTCTCGGAATCGATTCCAATACCCGGTTCTTAAAATTGGTAGACTGGATTCTTTTGGAATATATTTTTTTAACCAGAACCGGGCACCTGGTTTTTCCTACAAAATTTGACATCACAATGCAGCCTGATATTTTGGCATGTTGCAGAAAAATTAATAATCAGCATTTAGTTCGGGTAAGAGGCGAGCTTCATGATCACTTAAATCATAGCCAGTCCGGAGAAAACAAAATTTTCGTCAATTTTCCATAATGCTACGAATGATAATTGTACCTATGTATGTTTTTACGTACTTATATGCACGAATGTACGTACGTTTATATTTCAACGCGTTCTAGACAACCGGAGCAACAATGTGACTGAAATTTACTGGATGGAGGTTTCTGGGTGCTAGAAAACAATTTAGATACGTAGGTTCCAAGTTTGAGAAAATTCGTTGAGCAAAAATATGAGCATCTCAATCTATTCATCTGCAGTAAGTGATAACAGCTAATGATGAAAAATTCGCCAGGAGGAACATTTTTTATTTAGACCAGCAATCTGCCTATCATCAAATTTTGTGATTAACATAAAACACAACGGATACAAAATGTCTCATAATGAATCTAGAATCATAGTAACTAATTTAACATTGGCTTCCATCACCGAATTTTATTAATGAATTTCGAATTTGGGTACTGCATTTAAAATACGGTTTCTTACTTTTTAGTGGACAACTCATCCGTCTGAACCAGGTACTATTCTTTAGCCGAGTAGTAATTAGCCAATGAAATAAAACTAAATTAACACTAAATTTTTGAACCGTTTTCGTTTACTCGATGTTTTTGAAAAATCGGCCAGTTTAGATTGTAAATCTATATAATAAAATGCAATCTCAATTTTTGTATATTTATCCGTGTTTTTTGCAATATTCGGAACATTTCAATTTAAAAAAAAAAAAAAAAACTGCTCTTCTCTTACTTCACAATTTCTCAGCTACTATTCAAGCTACAATGCTGAGGTTCGTACTGCCTACTACTGAAAAGAGGAGAAAATTATTTTTTCACAAATCTGTCATACAAAAGCTACAAATTAATGAGAAATTTTCCGTTTTTTAATTTCTCATTGATTTCAATAACCGGAGCGGGTGGAGAGTCTAGAGGGGACATAGCCCCCTCCTCTCACCACAGTTTGTAATAAATTGCAAAATACCTGACTATTTTCGCATCTATCCGTATGAAATACTCGAGTCTTACAATGTTAACGAGATATCCGCGTTTATTATTTTGACACTAGTGCGTAAATGCAGCTGTTCATGGGTAAAGCCCAGCAGATACGAGTCCGGCAATACAACATACTATATCCTAAAGCTTATACGTGAATTCATTGATATATACTTTAAATTTCAGAAATTTTTATGGTTTCAGATTGTTTTATTATATTTATATAGTTTCTTCATTGTTTCATTTGAAATCTACTTTCGCCTAAAAGGCTGAAGGGACAAAGAAACAAGTCTCCTGTCATACGCAATTTTATAGAATTAAACCAGATCAAACTACACAATCGAAGTTATCGAATGCAATTGCAAGAGAATCATTGCTTTTAGAAAGCTGAAATTTTGGTGAAACATTAAAATATGTTTGTTAAAGATTCAGTGGAATTTTCGCTGAAATCGTACCACCGGTTCTAGAGATACAGCTGAAATTCTGAAAGAATTACGCGAATTAAATTGCGGATACGCAATGGCGTATTGCCGTACTTGTATCTGTAGGGCTCTACCGTAGGCACCTTTGCGGGCTAGGCCAAGGTAAAAGTGAGAACCGGGACCAAAACGGAAACTGATAGTGGTTCATCGACCTTCGACGATTCTAAGCAGCGAAAATCGCGTATCACGCGCAAACAAGATGGCTATTTCAATTCGTCCTCTGTCCATTTATCATTCCGCTCCATTCCACTCCCCCAACCCTACACAACGATGCAAGCAAAAGCCTCTAACTAAAAAGCGTGAGAGTGTTAGAAATATGTAAGACGGGACTCGAATCACATACATATAAATTTCCAAAAGTTTTCTTTCTCATTTTCTTTCTTGGCGAAAATATCGAATTACCACGCACCTCGACGCTAATATTTAGCGAAAATTGACCAATTTCTTCGTGTTTAGCTGCTATTTAAAATCCTGCGGTCATATACTTCCATTTATATTATACTAGCTGACCGACAACGATTCGCTATTGCAAAAATCGAATTCAAGTTTAATATAAATCCATTCGTTGAATTATAATGAGCTGAATATAATTTTATTTGGTTGTGTGAGATGATCTTGTTTTTTAATTTGTGTTACATGAGCTGCGTTTGATGTGGCAAGAAAGTACAGAATTCTAATATTTATGGGGGCTATTCTGATAATGTTTACTACATGCGCCAATACGAAGCACATACGTAACATGAATATTAGCCGAATAGCCTCCCTAAATGTTAAATATTCCATACTTACTTGCTATGTTGAAAAAAATTTTCTTTTTTTATCCTCTTTAGCTTTAGCAACATCGAGATTTTTTACAAAAATAATAAAATATACAATATCAATCCACATCAACTTTATTTTAATTACATATGTTAAGTTAATTAATTATTTACATTGAAGATCATCGCAACGCTCTTGGATATGCAATGTTTTGGTGATTCCATTTGGAGCATATATGAACAACAATCACTGGATTTTTCCTACATGAGAGCAAGCGACCTATAATTCATCGTGAGAAAAACATGGATTCTCTAAATTCAACTCACATATTTGTAACAATTGACCTTGTGACTTATTGCAGTCATGGCAAAAGCCAATCTAATAGGAAATTAATTGTTTGAACTTAAATGGTTTATCTGTATCACTGATGTACGTGGCAGGAACACATTTTCTCCATTGAATTTGCCAGCTAAAATTGTTGCTTCAATGAAATTTTTCAACAATTTCTTAACTACCAATCTGGTACTGTTGCAAAGACGTGGTGGATCAATATTCCTCAAAAAAATTATGGGAACATCAATCTTCGAATTTATAATGTGTGGTGGCAGCAATCCAGGAAGATCAGGTGAATTCAAGAATTCAGTTGAACAACCTACTGCTTCATCTTAATTCATAACTGTATTCTCCGATTTATAAATGTACATTCCTCCCAGGATCAAACGTTGAATTATGATGTTAACACAATTTACATCCACATTTTTTGCAGCTAATATTGCAGTTAACTCAACCATTAATAATTTTTGGAATGCTGTGTAATATCTTAAAATACGCATTGAATCAATTGTTCTTTTGAGTGTGTGATACAATAAAAAACAGTTGGTAATTTAATGCAGCTTGTTGATTCATCAATTTTAATTTCACCATTTCTAATAGGTATCCAACAAACTGCATAGGAAAATATTATGCAGAATCATCATTTTGCAATTGAACATGCATGTTTATCATTAATGTAAATTTTTTATGCATCTCCACAAATTTGATATTTTTAAACCTGCATTCGGTACATCAGCTGGTGTTGAATGCAGAATAACAGGTAATGTTTGATGAAAATCACCAGCTAATATTAGAGCACCACTAAATATCTGTTTTTTTTTACGTGTATCTTGCAATGTTTAATTCAATGCTTCCAAAGATTTTTTATATGCCATTATGCATTCATCCCATGCAATTATTTTGCATTGTCGCAGTACTTTACACATTCTTGACATTTCATTGTGTATTCAATGGCAATTTAAGTGCACAATGTGCTGTTCAACCACCATCCAATAAGGTTGCTCTAATACTAGCTAATGCAATGGCTAATGCAATTGCCAATGCAATATTATTTTGTGACCGTACAGTTGCCAAAATCAATAAAATAAGAAATGTTTTTCCCATACCACCTGGTGCATCCAAGAAATATATCCCACCAATTTCGTTATTTATAAATTGCATTATCGTATCATAAACTTCTTTTTGCTGCAGAATTAATTTTTGAATATTCGATTGCATAAATACATTCAATTCATCAATGTCAAAACATGTTTCACGTTATAATTCACTATCAAATATGTCCTGTACTAAATGATTAGGTGATGTCATTCCCAGTTGGGCTAATAATTTGTTAACAATAGCCAAACATCTGTCTTCAATCAAACATAATGTTTCAATATACATTTCCAGTGTGAATTACATATCAAAGTTTGAATATCTTATACGTAGTTGATGCAGAATATCTTCAGTCATAAAATCTTTATATTTTTTCCATAATTCATTTGGATTTGATGGTTGACATGTCGATAATAAGATTGCAAATAATGAACTTATTTGAGCTGGATTAGCAGAAATAGACACATCAGCAAGTGAACTATCCCAATGTGCATCATTTTCAAGTAAATTAATTTTAGACATGTCTCTCGATATTGTGACGTCCAAAAATGATTGTCACATGATTATTTAAAAAAGTTAATCAGAAAATATAAAAAGTCAAAAGATGAAATTTTGAAAAACAGCCCAAGATCTCAGATTGGAAAAAATACCAATGTCTTAGATCAGAATGGGAAAACAACGTGAAACGAGCTTGCCTACATACTACATAAAACTATAAGGCCTTGCCTCATGATACCTCACACAACTCCCCATAATTGTTGTTCAAAAGTTTTTAGTCCAAGAGAAAATGATCCTCTTTTACAGTTTGAATAATAAATAAACTTGATCATTATAATTACCAATGTTACGACCAGATATTTTAAGGTTTTACACTCTTGATGTTATGAATCCATTGATCAGTTGATCTTAGTAACCATGATGATTTGATGTTAATTAGAAAGATGTTTTTACCACTTAATTCTTTGGTTTGATATCGCAATTGTAGTGAACAATAATAGAAAACACAGGAAGAAAAAAGCAAATTCCCAAACTTGAAGAACTTTTAATTATTTGAATACAATTTTATAATATTGGCAAAGTGATCAAAAAACGTACTGATTACTTGACTGGTTAGAAACGGAGTAAATTATGTGATGTGAGAATTCCCCACCACACCACCCGATTGTTACTGTGAAGATCTGGTTTCTTCCACGTCATCTTATTACTTGATATAATTCATCATTGAGTTCCGTTTTTAAATTTGTTACATCTAATAAACTGTAATCCTAATTTACAAAGATGATCGATAGGAGGAGAACATGGAAATAAATTGAGGAATTGAATCTAGTCAGTCTGAATAGAACTCAACTGTTTGATTTGATAATACGACAAATTTTTTATTATTTAATAGTTAACAATTAAGAATAGATCTCACAATATGTTGCATATAAGCTGCCATCAACTGTTCTTAAATATTGAAATGATCTACGTCCACGAATGTTGACCAATAAAATACACAAATAATAACATTCTACATGACTAGGATGAATAGTACATAATCTTCCTAAAGAATCAGTTGAAAAATATTATTTTGACCTTCAGTTGTTTTCCCTTGTTTCCGTTGTTGAAATTATTTTTTCTCTGCATTCCAAATAAAATGTGTTGATATATCAGAATAAAACAATAATTCGGCAAATATATTGATTTTGCATAAGGAAAAAAACAAAGTTAATGTTTTCGATGGTGGTGGTCTTGCTGCTCTTTCTAAAACACATTCTGTTGTAAAATAAACACATTTTCCATTTTCAAGATGAATTGATAAATGAACAATGGTTGGTGTTCATGAATTTGAAATGACAAAATATGCCACACAGCTTTGTTGCTACTAATATACTGTCTCATTTGATACTGACTGACTTCATCAACAGATCCATTCTCATTTGATACCCCAATAACAGCCATATCGCTTCCTTTATTTACATATTTGCAAATCTATTTTATTGATTAAAAAGAATTGCAATATTCAACATTTATAAGTGCTTTGAACATTTTTGATAGTAGTGGTGAATAAGGCACAACAAAATGATAATCAACTTCAATATCTACATTTCTGACTTTTAAAATTATTGAATTACCATTTTGATCAGTTAATCCACGATGATATAGGAGATAACCATCATTGTCAGTAATAATTTAATTTGAATAACGTTTTACACACTTTTCATTAGCTATACACTGTGAATTCATGTTGTGAATACCACACAGACCATGAATCATATTTTCTGTAACAATATCAAACAATGAATAATCAATAATTGAATCAAGAATTTCAGCTGAAATCATCTGATCAATCTCATCAGGTGTAATTTTATTGATAAAAATGTGAGCATGGGGTAATCCCCTTTTCTGCTATTCAATGGAATACATCCAACAATGTGTCTCTCCAAACACACTATGTTTAATGATGAAATTCATTAATGATTTCAATTTTTGCTTAAATACACATGCAGTAATATCATAACAATCTGTTAACAATTAACAAGGCAACAGATGTTCTCTGATCTTAGTTCATGTCAATTACATGTAAATGAAACAAATAAATCAGGCCAACCATATTTACGAACATATGACATTGCATCTCGTGCATATTTATGCATATGTCGAGGGCTGCCTGTATATGTTTCTGGTAATATTATGATTTTTCCAAGATCATCCACACAGCCATCATTGTTTATGGCATCACGCAAATGTATATATTCTTCAGAACATAAATTTTTCTGATTCAAGCAAACATATAACGAAGATTCAGTTTCAATCTTAGCATATAAGTCAACAATGTACTGATGAAACAATTGTGGACATTTTAAAATATGATTTTCTTCATCTCCCATACCAATGATTTGTATGAATAATAATTCATAGCACCAACTTTTTTGTTTGTGTTTCTCCAACTGGAATAAAAAAATTAATCAATTAATTATTTTAATAATAAATTTTTATTCCCTTGAGAATCAAATTTTAAAATGATTATCAAATTGAAATTCAGGAACTCAAAATATATACCCTGTATTGTATCAAATTATAAATTTTGGAAAATCCAAAACTGGCCCACTTTTAAAGCCCCAGAAGGTTAAAACAATGTTCAGATTTTGAAATTACTCAAAAATTTTAAATCATCACCTCATATTCATACCTAATACTATATCATGAAATGAAATCTCAAAAATCAATTTTCCCCCTTTCGAAGCCCATAATTTACCTAATGATGAACATGATATATTTATGAAAATTCCAAATTTGGCACCATTTGAACTCCCTGGGAATTACAATATGGGATTGAATTTAAAAATTACTGTCCAGTTATAAATTAATATCTTACCATTTTCTGGATTTATCATTTAGATGTTAAAATGACATCCATCCTCTCCTTCCCGGAACAATACTGGACATTATAATGTATAATAGGAATGGTGATTTTCTGCTACACATTGAAGACAATCATTTCAACGATAATTAAATTAAAAAAAAAATGAAACTGACTGCGTTTAGGAACATAAAACATAATATAACTAAAATGTTGAAAACAAGTTTTCTAGGTTTTGTAATAGTAATTTTTTATAAAATTAATTTACAACGAACAAAGTTGCTGACACAAATATCTTTCAAGTTACATACATACATATATATGTGTGTATATATATAAAATGCAAAATTTCTAAATGAAGCAATTAGATTTCATTTTATTACATATTTCTCTGATGCAATTTGGGGTAAATTTAACATAGATTTGACAATATTCTAATACACAGCATTATTACATCTATTTGAAACATTGGGGTACCAACTGTTAAGAATGTTTAAATTACTTATATACCTAATGTGTTGAAAACTCTCAACTCGCCTATTAGTTTCAATCCAGTATTGATCTTCATATTAATATCGAAAGCTATTTGTGCCAGCGACTGCGTTAGTTGTAAATCAATTTTATAAAAAATTACTATTACAAAACCTAGAAAACTTATTTTCAACATTTTAGTTCTATTATGTTTTATGTTCCTAAACGCAGTCCGTTTAATTTTTTTTTTTTAATTTGATTATTTCTCGATTTTTCTGCTGCAAATATTTTTCAGTGCGAATCTTTAGTATCTGCCCATGTTTCTCTTGTCGTTTCAATCCTTCACAATTCTTCTTTACCTTCATAGTTTCTGATAATGATGAAATACCTAATTTAAAAAATTCAAGTGACAGGTGTTTGGTCATGCTGCAATATTTATGTAACAGCAAATTTCATTTCCAGCTTACTGTTTTTTCTTAATTAATGCCTATTTTATTATTGGTCAATAGGGAATTTGAATTTTTTTTTAATTTTGAAATTGGTGAATGAGTAAATTTCAGTCTTTTAATCAAATATTAAGAAAACTAATTAGATCTTTAAAATTGATTTAAACTTTAAAATGTTAATAAAGAGAATGTGAAAAAAGTGGTATATACATTTTTTTCCAGTTATTTTCATACCTAACTGATATTATCTAAATTAATGATTCTTGTTGAAAGCAAAAGTTAGACATCGCCTTAGTTTTGCTTGTATTTTTGTGTATTTATTCAGCACTTTTGCATCAATTTGGTAAGTATAATACCTCCTCACACAGTCTGTCATAATAAAGACCTTGGGCACAGAGAAATAAAAATCTAACAGATACCTATGATGGGATATGAAATATAATTATATATAAGTGATCAATTAAAAACCATAAGTTCAAATCACTGTCCATTTTTCAGTACACCTTCCTGATTGGTTGGTTTAAGGGAATTACGGAAACATGGTATTTTCATTTTTTCTTATAATTATTATTTTGAAGCAGATATATTAACGGACTTTAAATGAGCCAATCACAGTTTGTTTTCCAGTACATGCCTTCCTGATATTATTTTTCATTATAACTATTATTAAGCAGATATCAGCAGACTTTAAATAAGCCAATCCTACATAATACATCTACTGGTGCTAATACATTACTAGGAGAAGTGGTGACATTTGAAATATTTATATAACTTTAAGAATTTTGGGAGACCCAATCAGCATGTTATTTCCTTATATGTTGAATGTTGGATTGTGATTGGTTATGTTGCTTTTTGTGTTGAAAAAATCCCCAAATTTTGAATGAAAATTGTGGATCTGGTATGGGGAATTTTTCAATTTTTTTTGGCCAGTGTTACTTGTTACTCACCTTGAAAATACGAATTTTTTGAGACCTATTTCATATTTGTGCGATGAATATTGAATGCTGTAGAGTGGCATAAAATTTTGTTAGATTGCCAGGAACAGAGTCAAACACAATACATCCTTCTAACGCAGTCAGTAATAAAGCACAATGTCAGTGATTCAAATTGCTCTCCTACAATGACTATTGCCACTTCATCTATTGTTGGAACATTGAAACTTCTAACATGTTACCCAACAGGTGTTTTTTCAGCTAGAATAACAATTTTATGGTTATTGGATTGCATTTATTCAGTACTTGTTTTGAACAATTTTATTAAATTATTGTATTCATGAAAAAACATTTGTAACGATTCAACTATTTCCTTTTTTGTGATATTATTAAATTGACGACTCTGATTTACTCGATCATTTGAATTTTTTATAAAATAAATTTGCAAATATTTGTGTTCATCTTCGAGAAATGGTAACAAAGAGCCTACTCAATAGTATATTTGACCTTGAATCTTAAACTTATTATATGTTTTGCACGGAACCTAGTCATTTGAAAGTATATTATAATATCGTATGTTATTTAAGAAATGTTTGGATTGTGTTGTAGTACCCTCAACCAATGATAACAATGGTTCAGGTGGTGTATTCAGTACTGGTAATTTAACTTTACCATTCGAACAATATATTCCAATCACCTCATTTGTGAATTTAATGCCTTACAATGAGTGCAAACTTTATTCTTACTTCCAACAGCAACATCTAGATGCAAGTTATAATCAAGATCAGAAAGATAATAAAATGCAATACGATCAAGTGTTTCTAATCGACAGTTCATCTGCAAGCGTAGTTGATTTTGTTCAGTAGCACGTAACTGTGACATACATAATCTATTTTGTTCATTTCTTTGTGCTCTTTCCTCTTCATTTTCATTTCTTCTTCGTATTTTCATACTCCTAGCTTCATTTGTGCAATGACCAATAGGTACTTTATTGTTTTCATGGCATGTAATTTGTTATACAATGAAAAGAAAACACCCCGAAATAAAATATATCACATTAATATTTCTCATCTATACTCAATTATAAAATGAACAATTTTTCGTAATTTTTTTATTATTATTATTTACTGTAACAGGAATGGGCAAAATGACAAACTTTCAATTCGAATCATAGATCTTGCATAAAATTTAAAATTTGATCTAGGGTTGAGCATGATTCGAACCTGGATTCGAATAAGTTGTGATTCAGCGAATTCATTTGAATCCACTTCGACAAATTAAATTCTTATCTATGACTTAAATCCAAAAAAGATACTGGATTTGTGAACTTTATCACAATCTGTGAGACAAATTCGACGGATCCGAAATTTTTCAACGATTTTTAAAGGATCAAGGATTCATTCTGGTTTTCATTTCAAAGAATCGAATTGAAGATCATTTCGACTCGTTTAAATTTTAAAACATTTTGAAAAAATAATATGTGTGTTAAATTTTGAATGTTTGATCGATAAAATTCAATTTTTTCTTACAATAGTTTCTATTTTAGATTACTGCTATAAAAAAAATACCCAATGAGCTGAGCAATCGGACTTGGGGATTTGAATTCAAATTTAGATCCACAAATCCATCTGCTTTATTCGAATCCGATTCGAATCCAAAAAGAAGTAATAATGAATCGAATCAAATTCGAATCACCAAAAAAAATGTGGATTCGCGGATTTGTATTCGAATCTATTTTTATTTGAATCATGCCCAACCCTAATTTGATTCGAATCATGGATCTCCTGTTGAACTGCTATCATTTCTAATCTTTGTATTACCAACTATTACCTCTTTAGATGATTTTGCAAGATTTTCTTTGAATTATATTCGTAATTTTTGTCCAAACGTGTATATATTTCCATTACCAAATAATCTATTTGAACGAACTTCAATTTACCAATCAATGTTCATATAAAAAACAAAAAAAATATGAATGTTACTGGATCAGTTTTTCTTTAATACTGATAACTTGATAAGTTTCGAAGAGACAAAAAATGGAATAGTTTAGTATCGTACCTACTCGTATATTAATGAATGAGTGTCTAGAAGATAACTTGAGAATGCTATAGCTTCACATTATGGTAGTGTAATTCAATGAAGGATTTTCGAAAAAAGGTTATAGAATATAATTTCACTTACCCCGTGTTACTTTGGAAAACAAATCATTCTCAATTTTCAGTTATCTACAAACTGAGAGGTCTTGTTTTCTATATTATTCATTCACTTTTAGGTGTTCGTAATTGCTTGAATAAAGGATAAGTGATGTGAGGAAGAGATAATATAATTTTTTTAATTTTTTGCTATTCCTCTTTATTCGTTGTTCGCTTCAAAGAACAAATTTTTTGCTACAAATTAAAAACGGCTTTTCTCATTTAGTTTTTTTGATACAGATTTACCCACCAAAGAACTAGAGACATCCGAGATGAATAACATTATTCATTATTCCTCGGAATGGAACAAATTTATTGTGAAAATTTCAGAAAAATTTGTCCAATAGTTCCTGTGATTATCCATAAAATACACATTTTGACATTAATTTTTATATATTTATAATATATATATAGATATAGATATAGATAGATATATTAGATTAGATTAATTAGATAGAATGATAGATAGATAGATAGATAGATATGACGTAGGGTAATGATGTGAATTGGTCATTCTCATTGAGTTACTTGCTGGATAATCTTCGTTTGTATTTGGTGGTAACATTCAAAGTATTTATTTTACGCCACCCTGCGTATGAGGGTGCGGTTAGGAGATAGGTTGTTTTTATTGTTTTTTTTTAAATTCAAAAATGATAATGTTAGAGGCGAATGTACAATAAAATTTCTGCACACATAAAGTCGAGTCATCTAATTAATTATTTCGTTTTTCGTAACAGCAAATGCTTTCGAATTTTTTCTGGGAGCAAGGGTCTTCCCCACTGTACAATGCAGATGAACGTCTTCAAAATTAACAATATTGTCAAATGGGTATGACGTGAATGCCTAGTGAATGATTCGTCATTCACGTTTATGTCCAAACATTGTGAGCTTTAACGTGAATGACCTGACAATCACGTCATTGCTCGCAACATATAATTACACACACAAATATATATATATATATATATATATGCCATCCTATGTGCTAGCTCTGCTAGGCTTACTCACGGCAAGAAGAGAGATATTTCAGGATACGTGCTACGTTTTTCTATTTCGTATTTTGAAATCCCTAAGGATCTAAGGAAAGTTATGAAGTGAAAACGTAAATTAATTCTAAACTCGGTCTCCCAAAAAATCACCGTGACAGTAATCTAACAGTTGTAGGATCCATTGTTAAAAATCTGAGACAAGGACAATACCAATATTTATTGGGAATGATAATATGGATGGATTGTACCACCTACACTCCAGGTAGAACAATAAAGGAGAGTACATTTAATAATGTTTTAATACTGATGCTTGGATTGTGTTCCCATAGTACTAGTTCGGTGATCAGGGAGGCAGAAGTCAGTATCCTTTGGTTCATCTGAAGAGTCCTACAGATGGATTTCCTTTATGGAAAAAAATAGTCTGTCATTTTGCTCGGAGTCATTTATATGGAAAGGATTTTCATGCAAATGCATTTTTTTTGCCAACACCTACAGGCATATTTTCGTATTAAACAGAGTAAAACCAGATCCAACAGGAATAAAAACGATAACATATTATAAATCATAAAATAAAATGTACAAAGCAAAACAAAATCAAAGTGCTCACACAAAGGAGAACAAAACATAAAGAAGCGAGAAAGCTCTCTAATGATCATCCGAACCACAGCAAGTTGTAGATCAAATGATCGTGGAGCTTCATGATTGGCTCGAATTTTTTGCCCTTCTCAAATGGAACCAGTTTAAGAAAGGGGAGAAAAATACAAATTAATTGTGGAACTTGGAACCACTTTAAATTATGTGAAAACTAGAGACACAGGAATCCTTGTAATGTACACGTAAAGTCACTCGTATACCTCATAATTTCATTTTCTCATTTCTTTCACTCCATCAAATGTGATGTGATGTATTGAATCATATTGAATCATACTAATAAACTATACCGATATATGGATTGATATGTTGACTTATTGGCACCTTTACCACTGATATTACGTATTATCACTGCTCATTTATTTTCATATTGACGTGAACTTTATTATTAAATACTCCTTTATTTGTAATGTTTGATAATATTATTTCAATATTTTAGCCCACAAATAAACAATCTTCAATAGTGGCGTGAAACCTATTGATTTTTTGGGTTAAGAAAACCTATATTTTCTAGCGTGGCTTTCTATATATATTTTTTTTTTCATTTAATTCCGTAATCTTCTTGGTTATCTTGAAATTACCAACAAGCCTAAAAACTCCTTTTAATATTACGTTGTCTCAACCAATTCTATGACAAGTTCCATCCATTCACATTAGGACAACGTGTGCCTATTTTGTCAAAATTTTAAACCAACTGCCATCATTATGCACCATGCTGAAAAACTGAAACCAAAGAGTATTAAAATATAATGCAAAAAGACACCGATTTTAAGATGAAATATACCCACTCCTAATGAACTATACAATTTTCAACCCAATTCGTATCTACGAAATTTGTATTTTTTGATACTCCTGAATTAATAATCGTACTTAGGTATTCAGTCATTTAATTCAATTGGGCCAAACCCCGTTAATATATTCTCACAAAAGACGTTTTCTAAAATAATATGCTGTTTTGTTTTGGTCCCTTGATTTATCGCACTTAAACCATGTAAGTTTCCGGGTAAGATGTTTCTGGGTAAGACACTTTCACGCGCAATAGTTTTTCGAGCAGGTCTGGACAGGTTTTTTATAAAAAATTCGGAACTTTTTGAAGAAAAGATAAATTTTGAGTTCGACCCTAGAAAATCATGTCACCTCTTCAGAGAATTATTGCCGCACTATTTCAAATTTAAATTTAAGTTATTAAAAACTTCTGAAAGTTTCGCACTTTTGACCGTTATTAATCATTTTTACATCAAAATTTTTGTCCCTTTCGATTTTTTCAAGAAAAAAAAATGGAGAAAATGCGATACAAATTTTCTTCATTAAATTTTCCACTTCTCGTGTATCAAGTTTCCCGCATGATACGTTTTTTCTCAGTGGTCCCTTGAAAAACGTATTAACAGGGTTTCACTGTATAAAAAAAAACAAATTCGAACTATTGTCCGTAAGTCTAAATTTGAGGCAAGCAAATTTGAATTCGGTATCACAGGAGTGGGGACGACAATAGCTTCAAAAGTGGTGTCGTTTCTCGTGACAGCGTTTAAATGGGCGTGCATCTTCAATTATATTGAATACTCCGAGCAAAAAACACAACGACCAACAACCTAAAAATGAAACGAAAATATTTTTGCTTTTTCTTTACGACTAATCGTATAGGTACACCAAGGAAAGATTCAAGCCTTAGTGCGAGTCTGTAGCATCCTCGAGTGCAGATTTTTAGATTTTTTCTTTAATTATATCCAACACTTCTTTATTGATTGTAAACTGAAAAAGAAAATAAAAGAAGGAGAAATAGATAAGAAAAAAACAGGTCTATCTCTCTCCTTCTCCACGACTCTCTCTTTCTCACTAGGATCGTCACTTAGGAGGATTACAAGTCTCAAATCAAATGGCTACGCGAAGGCGGGAGGCTGAGTCCAATAATAATATTGTGGTCGGTATTTATCGTATCGGGCAGCCGACCATCTTGGCGGCGCCGCGTCCGCCATCTGCCTCGTCACAGCTTAAATAGGTACTGTCACTATCCTGTATCATCCTCTAGTCCTCTACAGTCTATCTGCGTCCTTGCCACATTTTCGTTGCAGTATATATTTGAAACACAATTTTGATGACTTTATCGTATACACATTCTACTATTTCGACTCGAACCGCCAAAATACGGAGAAATATTGGGGCATCGGCGCAGCAAATCGTTGGACCGGACATCACACGGCACGGCCGAGTGTATGCCACAGCGTCGCTTGATGTCGAAAACTAAAAGTTTCGACGCATGTGGGAAATAGGCTCTCGAAAAGGCATGTTGTTTTAAACGCGAAGCTACCTATACTCGAACGATGGCGGGTCAACGTACCGTACCATACCATACCATACCGCACCGCACCGCACCACACCATAAGGATTATTTTATTTCGCCGCTCCACCCTCTTCTGCTCAAACCTTTTTCATTCGGCGTAATGTCCAAACGAAACGAGAGCAAATATACTATTTTTAGACGTTATAAATAAGTTGAAATGAAAGACGGAAAAAATGGATACGCGCGGCGTGGCGCGGCGCAGTGTGGCGGTACGGCTAATCGCAGCGCAGCCCAACCCTAACGGAAATTCCTCCCAATTAATCCAATTTTTTAATCGTTCGAGAAAGGCTACGCATCCGACAGCGGCGTGGAACAAGGCCAACTATTGCCATACCACAGATTCCACACAGTACGTGTAAAGGTAAATACGGTGCGAGAGGTTAGGTTACGTTACGTTACGTTAGGTTACGTTACGTTACGTTACATTACGTTAGTTACGTTGTAACACGATAACGTGAACCGCTGCGCGGTTATTCGGCTCGTTTGGCCTCCGCAGTTCGGGGGAGGAGAAAGTAGATAAGTAGATAGCGTCGCGCCACTCTACCGCGACAAAACTCATTTTCTTGACTGGTCCTTTTAAAGAAGACGTCGTGGCATCCTACCGACGAGACGGTTGCTGGCGAGTAAACTAATAGGTAAATTGGGGGCCACTGTTTCGCGGTGGATGGACATGACCGTAAAATAGCTGTTCTCAAATTGTGGTACTTACCGGACATTGGATACAAACACCCAATCAAACATTTTCTTTTCCCTCCATTCGACGAGTTCATTTACTGTACGGCAAACTAAAGAGTATCACCATTACTCCAAAATGCATAACCATCATTCACACTGAATTTTCTAAACTAACTACCCAACTGGTTACTGATATAATTTATTCTAAATATTTTTTATAAATCAATACTTGATGAAATCTTCGATAGTTCAGCATATGCGAGTTGACAAAGCGTAGTAAACATGAGTGGTACGCGCAAAAAAAAAGTAAAAGAAAAAAAATAAGAAGTTGTGACATCTGATTACCCGTAGCCTTCCCCTCACATCACCACCGATTTATACTGCTGTTATATTTACGATAGGGAACGGCTCACGAACCTTAAGATTATATTAACGGTAAGTTGAATGGGAAATATATCGATTCCCCAATGAAAATAAATTCCCCATTCTACAAAACGGTGAAGACACGTTGATCGATTACTATTTAACGATGTGGTGACGTGTATATTTACAACATTTGATCATCGGTGAACCAACTCTTTATCTTTTTGACTGTTCACAAATTTGGTCTAACTGTTAACAGTCAGTCTCGTTCTATACGTGATAGTTTCCATTTGTCGTGAATACGAAATATTATTCACGTCATAATACAGCTTTTAGTACGACATCAAGTCACCTTTTTTAAATTGTTTTCACCTATACTTTTCAAATGTGAACACCCATAGTAAAACCATATAGTTTGTAATACTATTTCTCCGATTTCGAAGATGAACACTTAATCGAAATCTGTTAGTTCACCAAACTTTGAGAACCATAAGGCGATATGATTTGTGACCTGCATGACCTGATAGTAGTTACCATACTTGTAAGTAACCTTTTTTAACTGTAATAAAACGTAAACTGTGATAATGGGTCAGCCAACTTATTTATTTCCAATTACCTAAAATTGCCCGACATACTTCGTAGGCCTCAGGAGCTATCGCTGGTAGGCTGGTGGCCTAACTGTTTGGGCTGACTTGTGGTCTCGACTCTACGATTAATCAAGACTTATCGATATACTTCGAATCGTGATATCAATCCCTATACTCGGGATGTACGTTTGTTTTCGGACGTCACAAAGTCAAAATTTGTAGTCCCTCTGAAGCACCTGGGAGAATAAAAAATTATTTGAATGAAAAAATGAACATTAAACTTGTAATCAGCGCTTCAAAAAACATATCAGCTGAAGAATCACACAAAAATTATGAGAAGTCAAAATTTGGCCCCCTTTTGATGCCCCTGAGGGTCGAGGAATTAGCTGGATGAAAAAAATTAACGTCAAATACGAAATCAGTGTCTCAAAAAATATATTAGCTGATGTATCATACAACAAAATATGCCAAGTCAAAATTTGGCCCCCTTTTGAAGCCCCTGGTGGTTGAGGAGTGAGTTGAATGAAAAAATAAGGGTCAAATTTGAAATCAGCACCCCAAAACACATTTCCACTGGTGTATATCATGTACTACAAAAAAAAACACAAAAGGAAAATAGATAACAATCCAAAAATCTTTTTTTTTACTGGGTATTTTTCCCTCCCAACTACTATTTTTTATTTTTCATTATAATGGAAGCATACTCAAACTCATTTTTCCTTTTTTTTCTACATTAAAAAAAAAACAAAAACAAAACAAGTATGCGCTTTACAGCTCAGTCTACAAACATAAATATTTTTAGCCAGTATTGATCCTTTGTACTTAGGTCATCAACGTAGAAAACAGAACAAATTTTGTTAATTTAACGTAAACCAAGCTGGGGAATTTCAGCAATATATAGTATGTAATAAAAGATATGCGACCTTGGATTTCTTGGGTACTTAATCAAATTCTTGTGTAAAACCTTTCTTTACAGGTTACGAATATCTTAGATGGTTTCATGTTAGTTTAAGGACAAATTTTTATATAAGTTAAAAACTGTAAAATAGGTACTATATGAAAAAATATTGGTGCGTAGTTATGAAGTGCAATAGGGGTTATAACCGAAATGTTTTTGTGGTTATCAGTTACCAGAAACCAATAAAAATCTATATTGGTTACTGGTTACAGGTTATTGATTAAAAATGTGCTTATTTGACCACTGGTTATTGTTCTGGTTAACCAAAATAACTTTTTTGGTTTATGGTTGTGGTTATTTGTAAAACTTATAATTTTCCAGGAAATAATTCGTAATTTTAGGGGGAAAAAAATTAATAATACTGATATTTCAGAAAAACCGATAAAAACCTCTTCTTTTTGGTAATTATTCTGGTTAATTATTGGTTATTGGTAATGTGAAATTTGTTTGTTTTGGTTATCAGTTCCCAAATTAATGTTTTCCATTTGTTTAGGTTTTTAGTGTTTATTGCAGTTACAAGCTCTACTCTAAGTGCGTAGTTTTATTCGATTTGCCCTTTTATTTATTTCTTCACAGTAAGTACCAACATTAAGTTATTTAAGTAATTATTTGCGTGAACAGAACATTTAACAAATTATTTTTCTCTTAGTTCATATCCTTTAAGCAGATTTGTGAATATAGGAGTTCACTTCATAGGGCACAGCCAAGATATTTTTGACTTGCAGTCGAACTTATGATATCTTGGCAAGAACATATCTTCTTTCCTTTCTCCAATTTTCATAAATTGTGCATGTTGTTTGTTGTACTGTCGTACTACGTGTATTCCAGACCAAAATTCAAAATGGATTTTAATGTCAGCCGATATTTATTTATTTTACGTTGATTCATTCGATAAAAATGGAATATTTTTGTTTTTATGTAATCACCATTTTTGTTTTACATGAAAGATAATTCAGAAGCTGAGCTATGACCAGAATTTTTTACAGTATATTGACAATACATCCATGAATAATTGATTCCCAACAACCTCCCTTGATAAAAATGGAATATTTTTGTTTTTATGTAATCATCATTTTCATTTCAGATGAAAGATCATTAAGAAACTGAATTATTATCAGAATTTTTTTTAATTTATTGACAATACATCCATGAATAATTGATTCCCAACAACCTCCCAACTCACGAATTTGAAAACTATTCACTTGAATTGAATTTAGTTTGAAAAGTCATTGTTGAAGCCATATAAACAGCTCAATACATACTTTACAGCTGCAACCTTGGTTAATTCTCTCTGATTATTATTTGTAATCGATACAGAACTCTTTTATTCAAATGAGAAATTTAGAATTTCAAAACTAAAGACCAAAAGATAATTTTTGAACTGAGAACTTCGTTATTCAACACACAGAGTTTATAACTAAGAGTATTAATTTAATTCATTTAGCTCAATGTTTACTGTTCTGTAAGTCATCTCAAGTATTTTCTTTTGTTTTTTCATTCACACTTCGAACATTTTTACCGACTGTGTGTAACAGTAGGTATTTTGTTTAGTATGTTCTATCTCCAGATCTAACGAAATTTTGTTTGACAGTATTGCTTTTTGGTATGAGTGAATCTTCTTGAAAAATACCTCAAAATGTTTGTTTCAATTTGGAGAGTGACATGGGACTTTAAATTTTTTAAATCCTGTGACTGAAAGATCTGGAATTGAAAAAAATCTGAATTTAATTTTCTATAAAGACACATCGGTGAATTTGACCATTTTCACTAATTGAAAAAATCCATTCTAGAGTAATTTGTAATTCTATTGTTATTTGTTTTACAATTCCTTTATCATATTTATAGTGTTCAAGTTTTCATGACTTTATTGTGATAAGGAAAGGAATCTTGCTCGAAATAAAGTACCTGTTTAAGTTGAAAAAATTGTAATCATTACTTATATTATACAAACCAACTGAATCTGACTCACCTTCATTAAATCAGTTAGTAAATAATAATTTCAGAATTCCATTTCTCATTTGGTGTCTTATCCATATATATTTACTTCATAAATAATTTCAAGTTGAACAAGTTAGATTAATTTATTATTGTATAGTTTCACTACCATTATAATCAATGTCATGCAACTATTCATTTATTGCCATAATGAACATTTCTTTTTTGCTATTCATCAACAAGTGATGGTATTCTATACTGCCATTATCATAGATGTAGCTGACACTACCAATAACTACTGTGATAATAAGACTAGATATGTTGTTTGCACCAACAAATAATGAACAACTCCAATTTACTATTCAAAAAATCTCTTTCTTTACATGTTACAAATATCTTGGACTGTTTTATTTTAAGAACAATACATAGAATGATGTGGTTGACAAACCTGTACGAGAACATCAAAACTAATAATTTCCTTTAAATGTTGCATATAACATTTCAGATAATAATGTATGTTGCAAATATTTGCAATCATGGTAAAATTAGTTTATAATAATTAATATTAATATATCAAGTGACATATGTTCGTAATATTAAACTCATTACCTCACTACTCATAATATAAATCATATAATCATATGCAGCTTAGGCCTAGCAAAATTTGACAATAAAATCCTTCCTATCCATTACATTTGGGTGTTAATCACAATTTTTCATACTAGAGCTTCAATACTCAGCATTTTCTTAGGACCCGTGATCTTGGAAGTCATTATTTTAGTATATTATCCAAAGGAAAATACAACTATTGCATTCAGTGCAATGACAGGACCTAGGGGTGTAACCTGTAGAAAAGCACCAATCCTGAGTCATAGATCAGGAATATATAGGTCACTCAAATTCTTCTGTACACTATATATATATATATATATATATATATATATATATATATATATATATATGGTGAGATGTCCGAGATTTTTGGACTCAAAATAAAAATTATTTTGAACTTAATAATGACGTCACAATATGAAGACATCATTAGAGAAATAAAGTACAAATTCAGACACTATATCATCCGAATTGAAACTCATAGTCAGATGAAGACATGACAACAGTAATAAAATTAGATTTCCTTTCAGACAATCTTAATACACTTTATTTCAGAATCGTCCTCATTCATATTTCGACAATTTTCTACAAAATGATTTGGTTTGATCTGACAGACTGGCACCACTAAATAAATGAAGATGAACACAAATTGAATGGAAAGTAAAAACCCATCGAAGGACATGAATGCAGCCAACTTCATCTGCTTTATCTTTTTTTTCTCCACAATTTGCTTATAGTTTTGCAGTTATATTTATTTTATTTTATTTTTACTTTATCATTTAATATTTGTATGCTTTGCCTATTGTATGTTGATATGTATATTTGCTATCGCTCATTTTATTGCTCGCATATATATTAATTTCTCTTGCTTTTTCATGTATTATCAACATCTTATGTTTAACAGCAATTAAGCAGAAAATAGGTGAGGAAATCTTGCCGACAAGAGAAACTTACTTATAAGACAAATTCTAATTTTAACTCACTCTTGTTCAAACGATACCCGGTACTATGTTCGTCTTTACAAGCAGTCCTTCTTGTGTAGGGGGATAGTAGCAGGTCCAAGTCTCAAGTTTGTATATTAAAGTCCTCGCGTAGGCAATTGTTAAGTGTACCATTTGCCGATGTAGAGATACTTCAACTCAGATCTACCTCGAAGACAAACTAGGATGGTAGTTCGAACTCAGGCTAGATTAAGTTGAAGACAAAAGACAGATTAGGAATGTTCTTTTGTCATGAAGGATCAGTAGTGACAACACACAAGTCATTTCTAATGTTGTCAGTTTCATATTGCACTTCAAGGCAATCTTTTAAAAACACCTACTAGGTGAAGTTATAGTCGACAATACGAACAGATAGAGTTCCTGGCATCTATTAGGAGGGAAATTTGGTGTATTGAAGACAAACCTAGACAAACTTTGTTCGAGATGACAGCATTGATCTGTCAGTTAAAGGTCGTGTAGAGCCTTCCTTTGGGCATAGTGGATTTGATTTCATCTATGTTTGTAATTTTCTCAGCTCACTCTCATACACCAAAAGCTCTGAGACTTAAAGTTTCATAATATGAGTCTTTAACACCACACAACAACCATCATTTATGAAGACAAACAATTAGGTGAAGACAAAAGAACTTTCTGATGGTTTCCCCTACATGTTGCCTGCAATAGCTTTTTTTTATTATTTTATTATTTTCCACTGTACACTTTGCTTTATCCGCTTTGTCAACACTGTAATTCTTTTGTAATTATAGTCTTTGACAAAATAATTCTGCTGTTTGTTTTTGTAAGTTCTGATCCTCTTATGAATAGAAACTTCATTAGGCTCTTCTGTCAACACTCCCAGCTTATTGCTGATTCATCGTATCAATTTGCTGAAATATGAAGACAATGTAAGCTGTGTTTCATCGTGTCCGAAGAAGTTTAATCCAAGTCAAGAAGAATTCAGCAGTAGGATATCGACAAAGTCAAAAAATAAAATGTCTTGAAGTCATACTATCAAGATCCCTCGAATCAGTGGTTCAGCTGCATGATGTCTTAGTTTTAGGATATTGTGACGTCATTAGCATTTAAACACCATTATACATTAAAGGTTAACTTTATGAGCTGATCGATTTCAGATGCCTCAATGGATATATATATATGTATATATATTTCCACTTTTTGCTCATTTTGGAACTTTTTAGAAGTCTGTGAACTCTCCGCTGTTTGACCTATGACAATGAAACTTGACGTAGTGTTAGAAGCATTCCTGGGCTACACATTCATGCTAAAATTTTTAAAATTCACTGGTTAGTTTTTTAGGAAGGGGTTCTCAAAGTGTTGCAAACCCAGCATGTTGTTATCACGATAACTCTTGTACATTTGTAGATTTTGGCTTGAAATTGTTATGGTAGTTTCAGACTATTTGGGACTGGTTTTGGTATTGAATTTGAGCGAAATAGGTCGACTGGTTTTCGAATGGCAGCCATTACAAATTTGAAACTTTTTTTACTGATTTTGGCATTTTTTGGGAGTCCGTGGAGCCTCCGCTTTTTGACTTCTGGCAATTAAACTTAAGACAGTGTTAGACGCTTTCATGAGCAACACATTCGTGTTAAAATTGTTGAAATTCATTCAGTAATTTCGGAGGAAGGGATTCTCAAAGTTTTGCAAACCCACCACGTTGTCATCACAATAATTCCCGTAAATTGACAGATTTTGGCTCGAAATTTTTATGGTAGTTGGAGACTATTAGGGACTGGTTTGGTTTTGAATTTGAGCAAAATCGGTCAGCTGGTTTTTGAATGGCAGCCATTACAAAATTTGACACTTTTGGAAAATACACATCTACTGCGGTTGATGCGCGGCAGAGATATTTATTTATCATTTTTTTAATTATTTAACTTTTTTCCGTCCACATGGCGATATTACGTTTTGTAGGGAAATCCTCATCCCTCCACAAACTGTTTCATCGGGAATGATTCAGTGTGATAATTATTCTAATTCATCACATCATTGCCTGTTTGTAATTTGAAATATTTTATTTCGAGATATATGTTATAATATAATGGGAAAGTACAAATTATATTGGGATTAAATGGCCAAATGGAAATTGAATGTTGGTGAGAAGTTTGAAAAATTTATACTGATTTACGTCATCAAACTTACTGCTATGAAATAAAAATTTTATTTTAGTATTTTAGGTCCTTAAGCTGCTGAAATTGGGCAAACTTCTAGGGAATTCAAAGTTATCGAGAGGAACTACGAGAGAACCATTGATTCTGATGAGCTGAAATTTTTCACAGACATCGAAGTATGTTAGTTCAATATTCTGTAAAAATTTGGCCGAAGTCGAACGTACGATTCTCAAGATATTGCTGAAATTCTATTCAGATTGAGTGATTCAAATGATATTAAAATGAATTTAACTTAGTTGTAAAATTTCAGCAATATTTCAAAAATCATACGTACGATTTCAGCCAAATTTTCACAGAATCCTTAACTAACATATTTCAATATCTCTACTAAATTGCAGCCCTCTACAACCAACAGTTCTCTCGTAATTCTTCTCGATAACTTTAATCAAATATGGAAAGAATAGGACCTTAGTTCTGTACTCCTGAAGACCTGAGAACTGTGGGTAATGTTTTTCTTCACATATACTTATCCTGTTATTTTCAGAGGTAAATGCTTTGAATTCACAACAAAGATATTCATTCAACATACTATTTAAATTTTCAGTGTCTCATTTAAAGTAAGGAATGTGGAATTTTTTGAATTTAACGAAGTTGGTGGAGTAATAAGTGTTTATCATTCATACAATAAACAAGTTAAATTCAGTTGAAATAACAATCAAAGTTATCCAGAAGTCAGAACCATTAGTTTGAGTGTTGAAATTTTTCGGAGACATTAAATTAATAATTTGTAAAATAGCTCACTTCCTCAACGAATTAACAGTCAACATCGCCCATTAGTGTGAAACAATAAAAAAAACGATAAAATAATGACGTTACAAAGCACGAGTTCTAAGAAAATGCTCAGTATTGAAGCTCTCGTTTTTTCGTCGTTCTTTGTTATCACCAGCTGATGGATAGATCGAGATACTCATATATTCCGTAATCTGTTGGATGAATTGTCTCAAACTTGAGACGTACATATCTAAATTGTTTTCTCGCACTCAAAAGTCTTTATCCTGTAAATTTCACAGCCACATTGCTGGTTTAGTTTTTCAAAACTCGCATTACAGCATAAGATTATTGGCTACTTCCATTACGTTTGATTTTTTTAGCCAGTAACGCTTTTCATCGTCGGATTCGTCGTTGTCGTGGCCATACGCGTTTATTATCGATACTAAGAAAGTTTCGTTTCAAAAAGTTCGAAAACCCTCGCCGTAAAACATATTCGGCGCATAGTAGTCGTCGGAATTGGCCGAAGGTAGGCCCCAATCAACGTCCTGCCATCCGAAGTAAGGCCATCTCGCACACAGCCCACATCAATCGGGAAAGGTTGAAACGGGCTGACTTACAAGACGTAGTCCTACGTGAAAACAAAACCAAAGTAGGTACTACGGCCACAAACCGTTTCGTTCGGCGTCGCTGTGTCACGTATATCATTTAATCGCACCGCTTATTGGATGCGATGATAACGCGGCGTAAAATACGAACCACGAAAAAATTGAAGACAATAAAACGGTAGCCAACGGCGGTAGCCTACCCCAGCACTCTCCCCCCCCCCACAAAAAAAAAAGAGGAAAAAAATGAAGAAGGAATAATCCAAGAACTGAAGAATGTCGATCACTAACTAACGGTGACAAGCCGTGTTGTCGGTGGAGGAAGCAGGAGGGTGGCTAAAGAATTTCAACGAATTTATTTTTTTGGGAAAATGTCGGACAGGCGTTAAAGCGTTCTACGTGAGAACAGGTTTTTGCCTGTTTCGAAAATTTTCGACCAGACGAGACGACGGTGACGCGATGGCTGAGGGGTCACGTACCTACTTGGCAAAGAGATCAAAATTTTATTTTTAATCGATACCTATCTTCCAAGTTCGAAGCGGGTATCTGTCGTAACAGTGTACGTTAAAATAATATAAATATGTATAGTCTGGGAAAGGAGAAAAAGATTCGAGATTAGAAGAAAATACTCGCGAAAAACATGTGCGAAAAAAACAAACAAACGAACAAACGAACCAAGAAAGAGAGGGGAAAAAAAAGTCACTTATCTTTCATAATTTATTATGACGCCGTTGGTAAGCGATGAGGTGAGGTGTGTTGTGGTGGAGTGGGGTGGGGTGGGGTGGGGTGAGGTTTGAGAGGCGGCGTGGTACCTGTGGGTAAGGTAATTCGGTACCCGCCGATACGATGTACTGTGGGTACACCCAACCTGGGCTAGCATAGATAGTGCGTGCGTTTGGGCACGACGTACGACGTAAGACGTAAGACGTAAGACGTACCACGTACATCCAAAGAAACGAACCGACGCGCGAAAAGAAAAGGGAGGAAAATGCACACAAAGAGAGTTATTATACCGTTCTTTGACCCGTACTTAGTTAAAGCTCTTACGTAATCGCCGCCGCGTACTTCTCTATCGATTGCGGCCAGGTTTTTATTTGTCGTATTCGTATACGATTAAAACTTTACCGAATTCATTAGCACCATTATATCCCATCATCCATTATAACGATTGTAATATAATATTATTATTGTAAAATCGTCAGGTGACGTTGTGCGTAGAGTAAGGGGTAAACTAGGTACAACTTATTATAAATCCAAGTTATAAGCTCTTTGCTTATGTTTTTTCCACGCACAATCATATCCCCTCTCCTCTGACTGGATGTATAGTCAAAGTCCCTCTCGTATCGCCGATTTTCACAAATTTTAGTCACGCGTACCTACGTCACTATTCCTAAATTGCTTCTAAGAAGTTCGCTGCCAACGCTCTACTCTGGAAGTTAGAATTGGGTTTGGAAGTGTAACTTCTGCACCTGTTCTCTTGAAAGTGAGTTCTCAATTTCAGTTCTACTTAATCGTTTTAACACAAATGTGGCGCCTACCATAATTTGGATGTCAGTTTTGAAGTTGAGCCGTAGCGGTCAGAAATAAATTCGAAAAAGGAAGGTAAGGACACAATACCATCATTTAATAGTACCGTCACTTGGTACACGGACAGTTCTGAATACGATGAAAACTGATAGATAATTATGAATATATGTCAAGCTATTCAGCCATGGGAGTTGAAAAAAGTCTTCCCAATGAAGGTCGAGACTTTATCATCATTCTACAGGGCTGGAACTTAGTACACAGCTAATTTCGAGTCTGCGTACAACGAAAACTGATAGAGATTTTTATGAAAATCGATCGGGTGGTTCGAGTGGTTCAGCCATCGGGGCCGATGATATGTCTCCAAATAGAGGTTGAAGCATAATTAACATCTGGTAGGACTGAAATTGGTAAATGGTAAATGTTATAATAGTATATTACACACCAGGGTCCAAAAGTGAGCGTTTACATGCGAGGGAAGTTTGCGACAAATGCAGACAGTAAGCAATTCCCGAGTCATATAAATTTACTTTATATGATACATGATGAGAAAGGCGATGTTTACACCAGTATTTTTCATGCAAAAAGTAGCTCATATCATTGATGAACATAATCTCGATATAAGGAGAAGCATCTCCATGTGAAAACATAAAGCATCTTTTTACATGGAAGCATATTCAGTTTACATCGAAGTAGAGCATACATTTCATTCCATTTTTTATAATTTTTAATAAAGACTCATCATTATGAAAAAATTCTAACATTTTGTTACTTTCTGATCATTTCATCAACAAGATTTGAAAGTGAATTTACATGACTCGGGAATTGCTCGCTCTCCGCGCTTATTTTGCAAACTCTCTCACATGTTATTTTTCACTTTTGAACCTTGGAGTGTAATATACTATTTGAATCTTGTTGAGAAAGATATTTCGTATGATTAATGATCAGAAAGCAACAAAATGTTCAAATTCCGTCATAATGATGAGTATTTCACAAAAATTATAAAAAAATGAGCAAAATATCAACCATCTCCTACTGTGTCAGAAAGTGTAACCTCTACTTCAATGAAAAGTGAACGCACTTCCATGTGAAAAGATGCTTCATATTTATACATGGAAGCGCGTTCACTTTACATCGAGATTACATTCATCCACCATAACAGCTACTTTTCACTCATAAAATACCAGTGTAAACATTGCTTTCCTCACCATGCATTATATAAAATATATAATATTTATTATTAGAAATTATAGATTTCAGGCAAGAGGATTACCTACAGTGTGTGAATTTGTTTTAGAAGGTATGTTAAAATATATAAGATTTTTGCTAAAAACTCATAGAAATGTTTATTTCACCTAAAAATCAAGTAAATTTTTCTTGGTAAAGATCATTTTTGTTTTCTCTGAGGACGATTTTGTTGTCAACAATTTTGCTAGCTAAATTATCGTAGTTTTGTTTGATGTATGTGTATCTACTTCCTACTCTGGTAAGTTGCTAAACACTACGAACAAAATGTACGTTATTATATACAATAATTAACTAAGGAAAGAGCAACAGTTACAAACATTTGTGCATCCGCATGCAAGCTTGACTTTGCTAGGTACCCCTAACTCGAGAAGTCTGCCAAATTTTTTAATTTTCTTCGAGCACACTTTAGTACACAAGGTTTAAAAGATTTAAGGGACAGTTTGTCATTTCTTTACAAAAACTAAGTAAATACGATGTTATTTTCAGCCCTGCACTTGTACTTTCACATCATAACATTCATCCCTTCTAAACTGAACTATAGATTAATTTTGATCAACTCTGTCCATTTTCAACATAATAACAAAATAAATTTGATGCGTCATGCAGAACACTTGCATACAAACTGTCTTTCAAGTCTAGATCACGCAACTCAAAACCACATTCAACATGTAGAGGTAGCAATACCTACTCCCCCTCTCCACTTAACCACTAGGTAGTCACAAAATGTTAAGTAAAGGTAGATGCATTCATTTCACATAGGTACTTAATCTCATCCTATCCTACACTATAATACAAACAATAATGTGTGTGTGTGTACATATGTATATATGTGTGTATGTGTACGTATGTATGTGTGTGTATATATGTACGTATGAATGAACGTATTTATGTATGTAAACCAGAGACATACAGCTATAGAGATGTCCAATGCTCTGTATGAGCTGTGGTTCAAAAATGTATGAACGATAGAAAATAAGCAACTTGAATTATATGTTCTACACAGCCAAAGCCAACCCTATTTCATAGTGAAAACAGACATCTCTATACCAATATATACATACATACATACGTACATACGTACATACGTACATACGTACATACGTACATACATACACGCATACACGCATACATACATACACGCATACACGCATACACGCATACACGCACACATACATACATACACACATACACACATACACATATACACACACACACACACGCACACACACACTTAAGCTACTACAAATGAGAAAACAAATACTGGAATTCAAAACATTTTATAACATTCTATCTTTGATGTGTTTTTGATTGGGCATAGGATATCTCTTTAGCTATATGTCTCAGATGTAAACCAGTTCTGAGAAACTAGACCAACAATGTTGCTAAAAATCACTTTCAAGAACTTTTTGGGTATGAAACAATGATCTCTTTATAGATTGCAAGTTTGAAAATATTTGTTGAACAGATATATGAGCATCTCAGTCTATCCATCAACAGCAAGTATAACAACGAAGAATGAATAATTGCGATTAACCCTAAAAGTAGAGGATAGGAAAGGTTTTATTAGCAAACTTAGCTAGGCCTTAGCTGCGTACGATTATAATGATTTATGACTGATGAAGTTTATCAGTTAAATACTGTGATCTTAATTCTTGAGATATACGATAATACTTAAGTATATATCTAATAGATATATTTATAAAATTAATCTCCAGCTTAATTTAAGTTGACAAACTTTTTTCTATTTTCCACATCAGGCTCGGTGAACCAGATACTTACACTAATATAAGGATCAAATTTTCAGCTTTTAAAATCTCATCTATATGATGAAACAGAGCCAAAAATATGTAAATTTTTAAAATATAATTTAATCAAAAACCTGCAATTAGGGAATCATCAAAAATTGTAGTTGCCCTTTGAAAATTACATTTATTTCATTGGTCTGTAACACCTTATGTGAAACAAATGAAGCATTACTAAACTCTTTTAAAAAAACATAAAATCAGAAAAAATTTGAAAATAACTTGAAAATCCATTTTTGCTTTTACGTAATCCATCCAAATTTGATAATTCATTTCTAAACTTCATTCCGGACCATCAATCACAGTAGAAAACAAATGTAAATCGGATTTAGGATAAAGATGTTCCTGAGCCCAGAATGAAAATTTTGGTAAAAGCTTTCATAAAACTGGATTTAAGAGAAGTTGCATTTTTATAATTTTTAATTTCCCTGTACATTATACCGGAATGAGAAGATTATGGAAAATCGTAATTTTCACATTATACTTATCTGACTAATTATGTGGAACAAATTATTCGAAGTTAATGAGAATCTCCACAACACTGGTACTTTCATGCAGTATCCAGGTGTGAAATTTGGCATTGATTTTCAGTAATAAACCAAAGTTTTCCTAAATTTTTTTCGCACTTCACTGGTGGTTTTCTTGTTTTATAATAATTGGTGATAACTAAATTGAATAGTTACCAATCATGTACCCTGAATAATTCTATATTAATGACCATATATGCATAGGCGTAACCAGGGAGGAAGGGGGGCCTGAGCCCCCCTAAATTTCAAAAATAAAAATAGTTTTTAAATTAAAAAATAACTTACAGGCAAAAGAAAGACTTTAAAAACCATAGAAATAAATGGAAATTTAGGGGAAAATTTTGAAATATTCTAGCAACAAGACTACTGATAAAAGCGTGGTTTAGAATATTCCTGAAATTTCCAGACCCATCTCTGTCGCTATGTATAATTTGTTAATCAAGTATTGGCGTGTTCCAGTGTTTTCTTTAATAATTATTTTTCTTTGTACGAGAATGTAAAATTTGTCGTGAATTTAATGTTTACATTATATATTAAAAATTAAAATTTGTGAAATTTATATCAAAAGCTTGATTGTCAGCACTATCAACGCAGGTTAAAACACAGATACAGATATACAAAAATTTTTGAAAGTAAAGATTAGCTAAAATATGCTAATTTTCCTTGATGTCTTTATTTTATAAGTAAATCATATTTCAAGTCAATCCAACATTTCCTAACTACATTCATACCTTGACTACATCTAATAAATTAATAAAAATGCTTCTTCCCGTCATAACCTATTTAATATTTCGATGAAATAAAATAAAACATTTCATTTTCATTACACATTATTAATCAGTCACCACTCACTAGGCTATGTAAATTTCACAGTCTAATAAGAAAAATGCTAGAAATTGACAGTGGCAGCAGTAATGGAAAAAATAATGTTTCTGAATTGAATTCTGAACCTAAGCCAAGATCTTCATCCATATTACCATCATCAGTTCAAGACGAAACGGAACGCAGTATTAAAGATAATGATGTCGGCAAATAGGTAGGAAAATCTATTATGACTACAGCTCAAAAAATGGAAGTTCTAAAACCCTATTGAAAACCTCTACCAAATTACAACTTCGCTGAAGACAACAAACATCTTAAAAGAACATTTCAGTACAGCTGGCTTGAAAAATACTCTCCTAGGTTGACACACTCCCAACATTCAAAGGGAGCACTACGTCCACATTGTGTAATGTTTCCATCTTGCAATGTTCAAAGCTACCAAGGTTCTTTTGTTGGGAGATTATTTACTCGATATAAACATATACATGAATATTGCAAGAGTCGTAACCGAATCGATGGGAGTTAGTAACAATCTGTGCAGTAAACAGTTTTCTGGAGGAAAAACCTGTAGACGTACAGATGGTTTCGGCACACCAAAAGTTAATAGAAGAGAACAAAAAAATTATGATGTCAATTAAATCTACATAATCTTCTGCGATGTTCATGAAACAACAAGAAGGAATTTTTCAAGACTTGATCCGATTAAGAATTGATACTGATGACATAGACTTGAAACGACATATTGAAGGTGAAAAAAATTCTACACACACATTCCCACAGATACAAAATAAAATTATTAATTTTTGTGGCTGTGTTGTGAAAGATTCCATAATTGAAGACATCAAAAAATCATTAGCGTATTCTACATTGGTCGATGAGAGTGCCGATATTTGTAGAAAGGAACAATTATCTCTTGGAATAAGATTCATGGATGAAGAGAAGTTGATGGTACGTGAAGAATTTCTTGAATGCAAAGAAAAACAATAGCTGAGATTATCGACAAGTTTCTAGATAGAGAAAGATTAGATCCAATAAAATGTGTTGGACAAGGATATGATAGCTGTACCACAATGGCCGAATAGGTTGATAGCGTTCAAAAAATAATACGAGAAAAATATAAGGAAGCTTTATTCTTTCATTGCAAAAACCACCGCTTCAATTTGGTAGTGAATGACCTTCTGTACCTGAAATCTGTAACACAGTGTCTTGTAGAAAAGATATAATCAACTTCTTTAGGAAACACGATGGTCACAGAAATAAGGAAGTATCGCTATATTTCAAATTAATTTTGTAAAAATTGTTCAAGGTTTAGAAAAACTGGCACATATAAAAATATTTCTGCAAGGAAAATGGCCTTTCAACTACACTGTATTGCCACGAAACCAGTATTTATTATTTCTACGTGCATTATAGCAAAGTATTCCGCTTTACTGAAAACTGTTGTAAATGTTTTTCTGTCCAGAAGTTTGGACCTCATTCGATGTACAAACCACATTACGAAAATTCTAAATGTCATAAAAGCTCATCATGAAACTGCTAATGCTGTTATGGACGCTCTTCTTATTTCAGCTAATAATGTTGCAGAGGAATTACTCGTAGAACTTCAACTAAGTAGAGTTGTAGGATGCCAGCAGCATCGTTTGAATCCTCCTGCAGTTTCACCTACTGAGTATTGAAAACGATACACACTCATTCCATATCTCGATTCGTATACATCAATATTAGAGAACAGATTTTCGGAAGATAATGTAGTCGCATTTTCAGCACTGTCTTTGATCCCTATATCATGCTACAGAATTCTTGAGACAGAGAGCCACATACTTTACTGAATTTTCTGAACTGGATAGATTTAAACATGAAGTTGAATTAAGGTACAATGTGGTGTGGAATGAAAAAACCTAGATCAGCAAATGCTAAAAGATTTTGAATTGGTGGATGAAATTAAAGAAGCTGAAATATTGTTTCCTCATAAAAAAGGCTCTCTTAATTGCACTAATGCAGCCTTGTACTACGTATAGCATTGAAAGATAATCCAACACTTTAAGACATGTTAAAACATGGTTAAGATTCACAATGACAGAAAATCGTTTGAATGGACTATGCTTAATAAGTGTAGCCTACATAAGAAATTGCTTTTAGAAAAAAAGGAAGAATTTGAAAGGAAAGTTCCACAAAGATTTTCTGAAAATTCAAGATGGCTCGTATTACTGTAAATTCCTTTTTTCATGTATTATTATTGTTATAATTATTATTTTTATTTCATTAAATTCTCATAAAACTGTATCAAAAATATTTATTTTTAATAACAGTTTATCGATGAAGACAAAAATAAATTAGAAAAGTGATTAAATTTATTTGAAATATTTTTGGAGTACTTGAACTTGAAAAAATTCAAGACCGTCCAATATGTTTTTTTTGGGGGGAGTGGGAGAATACTCTGGGGAATATTTATATGAGCCCCCTAAATAAAATCCTGCCTAAGTCCAAGCACATATGCAGATTTATGAAACTGGATTCAGGGATATTTCACAATTTCCAGCTTGTAAACAATTATAATGAAGCCTCACATTGTTTTCCAGTTTCCAAGCTTTATACACTATTCACTGATATTGAACAAATCCATTATCTTCGTCGAGTTTTCCCAAATGGTAATAAAGATTTTTCAGACAGGGCCTTTCCCAAGCCAAAATTTCCTCAAACCAAAATCTATTAACATTTTCTCTCCATTAAACAAGTTCTATATATGATGATATGGAACTAGGTTAATGTTACTTTTTTTTCTCACCTTTGAAAATAATTTTATTCAGATAACCTAAATGAAGAAATTAAGTTTTTCATGATTCTGGTTTTCAATTTCAGTATTACTGTGATTGTTTTTTTTCGTAATAATTCCAAGCAGTATGTGATATGAAAATTGGAGACTGATAATTTTGTTGTAACTTTGTAATTCCTGTTATTATCCTGTATTTCACAAATCTTAGAATTCTACAAATTTGTTATTTCTAGATCCATTTCACTAAATTGAAAAGTTTTTAGAAGATGATAAATTAGGTTAAAAACGAATTTTTAAAAGATCCGCTTTTTTTTGTATTTTGGCTTTAGCTTCATGCGAAGTAAACATTATTTTGTTGCGGAAGGTTGGCTGCAGTATTGGTATATTTTAAAATCGCAGTGATAATAACAAGATAGAAATACTGGTGAAAGAGAAAAAAAAAAACAACTGATAAAAACGGATATAAGTGTGTGAGTCGCAACACGTGAAAGCAGCGCTGAAGTTGGTCATCCGGTGTAGTTCAACAAATTGAGTGAGTAGAATGAAAGCGTATAATAATTCTCAAATTATAGTAATTTGTCTAATTATATGGAATAAATTCCAAAAAATGTAATGAGTATCTCTCAAATCATACCATCTTCATTCAGTATTGAAGGATAAGATAAAATTTTATTCGGACAGATTCAAGAAGTTTTGATTTCTTCACTAATTGGTCAGTCTGGGTGTCTAAAATAACATACTCCAAGTCTCATTTCCCCAATTACTTGTATCCACAGATACAGTGTTTACTGGCGCTTTTTACACCCGGCTCTTGGCATGCATACTGACACACATACGAACAAATATATATATATATGTATATATGTGTGTAATTAAATGTGAGCAATTTACGGTTGCCAGCATGATGTCATTGTGAGAGTGAACTATTAATTAGTCGTGGATAGGTAATTGTAACGTACTTGCATACAGTATATGTACAAGTAATTACAAACGAACGTATTTGTTTAACATGCAGTGTACAATATTGCCAGCTTTTCAGCGGTGACAGTCATCGAGGGGCCAATCCCTAAATCCTTATACAGACGATAATGTGTCCCTATATATATAAATTATATAAATTAAAAACATTAAAAAATATGTAAAAAATTAATAAGGAAAAAAGTATTAAAAAAAAATCTAGCACAGCACCACATGAAAACCCAATTTGCCATTTTAATACATTTTTGATTAAATTCTATTTAAAATTAATAAATAAGTGCTATTAAGAATATTTGGTATGTTAATAAATTTATATCACATGTGTCATCCATCACTGTACGGAAAATTGTGGCAACTAAACTTCAAGCCTTTTTAGAAAAACAATCTATAGTTATCGATATCAGACAAACATATCGATCTATCGATAATTCAATGAAAGTTTCAGGTAAAATAAAAACATCAGAAAAGCCAGAATACCAATTTGATACTTCGTAAGTTTTAATTTAAAATGAATAAATAAGAGCTATTAAGAATACTTGGTACAACTACTTTTTGTGATAACATCGACCAAGCCCTTTCATATTCGTTTGCAAATTTCAATTTATAATTCAAAAAACAAACCTGAATTCCATGTCTTGATAAAATTACATTTAAAAAAATCGATAGTTATCCATATCTGACAAACATATCGATCTATCGATAATTCATTGTCAAGTTTTAGGCAAAAAAATTGTTGGGACGACCAATCATCCTCCCCTCACACACGCAAACACTCGACTTTAACTTCATAGGCATTTTCTAAACTTATACTTGCGGCTAAGCTGTTTCTTATTTCGCCACTCATTTGTGATACTTCATACATCCTAGTTACATACATACTTTCTCCTACTCTGTACTTTACATAGGTAATTTCTTTACTGTAATTACAAACTTTTGAGATGTAACTTTGTCAACATCTTTTCTTTTTTGTTAACCTATACACAATCTGCAAATCTCAACCTTTAAAAATTACGAAAAACTATCGATGGCTATCGATTTCCTTGACAAAAATACAAAAATATCGCTCTATAAACGTTTTATTGTTAAAAACCGATTTTTCAAGAATTTTTTGTTTTCTAGTTTTCTCAGAAAGTATTGAAATGGTAAACACCAAACATCTTTTTAACCTGTGTCTACTTATGGGAAGATAGTACCAGTTGTTTTATTTTCTTATGATACGGATAATTTTCATCATCCCCACCTGTAAATTTTTTGTGTCGTCAATTTTAATACGTTATTTGTAAACAGACAGGGTAAAAAATGGAGCTACATATTCTCTACGTCCACTTGTTGGTTCTAATGGACACTAAAAAATAATTTTTTCATGTTACTAGCATTTCCTTTCAGTATAATATTGCATTACCTTTTATGCCCGCGGCATGCCTAGTTATACCCCAAGAGAATTACAATATGTGAAACGGTCTAATTGAAAAAATTAAAAACAAACGTTTCATCGCTGGAATATGTTTAGGTTGGTCCCACAAGTATATGATGGAATACAACCACCCTCATCCCTCTTCCTTCCAGAAGGGGGAATGAAATGTGCGAGACTTCCAAGTTTTTCCAGTTGTTTGTAAAGAGAAGTCATGTTAAAAAAAAAAAATAGCTCAGTTCAAAAATATTTTTCGCGAAAACCATTTTGATGGCATATTCATTTTCCCTATCTTTGAGCGAGAGCAATGACATTTGTATTATATGTTATTTTTGACACCCAAACTGACGGATTAGTGGATTAGTGAAGAAATCAAAACTTTTAATTCAATGAAAGAATTTTTTTCATTCGCATTTGACCGCACAACTACAACAGAACAGTCCGAATTTCAAATATGTCTGCCGCGCATCAAATGCGGAACATGTATGTATTTTCCAAAAGTGTCAAATTTTGTAATGGCTACCATTCGAAATCCAAAGGACCGATTTTGCTCAAATTCAATATCAAACAAGACCCTAATAGTCTCTAACTGCCATACAAATTTCAAGTTAAAATCTTTTAACTTACGGGAGTTATCGTGATGACAACATGGTGAGTTTGCAACACTTTGAGAACCCTTTCCTCCGAAATCTAGAGAATGAATTTTGAAAAATTTTAACACGAATGTGCAGCCCATGAAAGTTTCTATAACACTACTTCAAGTTTCATTGCCCTAAGGTCAAATATTGGGAGGCTCCACAGACTTCCAAAAAGTCCCAAAATGAGCGAAAAGTAGAAAAAAAATATATATATATTGTGTACAAAAGATTTTGTGTGACATATATTCGTGATCTACGACTCGGGATCGGCGCTTTTCCACAGGTCCCACCACTGCAATGAATGCAATAGTTATATTTTCCTTTAGAAAGTACACTAATAGGCGATACTGTAAGCTGCGTTCATTATAGTTTTCAAGAATTTTGTATTATAATGAAAATTTCGAACAGCCACCATTCAGCCGTCTTTGAACATCATTGAGACATGAACCTAAACTATTCACAAATAAAATTTTGTGACGATCTGTAGGAAATTACGCCCTCCAGTTGATCTACAATTTCAACTTCAAACACCTGCCATTTGGATGATAATATAGGTGAATTGGGCCCATCTTCGGATTATGGTTTTCAAATCCCGAAAACACTCTCCAGCAAAAGTTTATACATGTATGTATATGGGATTTTGCAAATGCGTACTTTATGTTCATATCTCGATGCTCGATCAAATTCGAAGAAAAATGCGTCATATCATTGGTAACAAATTACAGATTCTCCTTATTGCTTTGTGAATCATTTCAACGGCCTGACTTCCAATTTTTTTAGAAAATTTAATTCAATTTAAAACACAAATAGATGAGTTACTTTTGTTCTTTCAAATTATTTTACATTATTTATGTACTTATTGTACAGGTATAATTCTAAGCATTGAGTTCAACACCCTGCTACTCACAAATATAAACACCCATCCACACAAAATTTACCCAATCTAGGATAAATGTCATTTGAAAACAGGGAAAAAAATTCCATCAAAGGTTTCTTTGCTCATGTTTAACCTTGAATTTCTTTAAAACAATTTGTTTTACAAAACAAAGAGTAAAGACCTTTTTCATAAAACTTTTAACGTTCTTTAAAACTTTTGTGGAAGTTATTTTTACCGAAAAATAAAAACTGAATGAAATACACGCAAAAAACCATTTAGCACCACCATTTTTTTCCCCTGATGAACGACGCTTGCACCCGATGCGGGGAACTTTTAGCATGATGTTTAAGAAGGTAAAGTAAGAATGTGTGCTAAATTTCAGCTAGAGGCGATTCATTCCCAACTGAAACCCTAGCTTTCCTAGACTGAAGTTGGGTTTGGTTGGGCACATTACTCGCGTGGCTTAACGAAGAATTTTCGGCAAAAAAACCTTAGATGGGATTCATTTCCTTTTTGGGCCACTTTTTGACAAGTTTTTCCTGGACTAATATAGCAAACTTGGGTTTTTATTGGGTTAATGAACCCATATTAAGAAGTGAAGAAATTAGTGCTGCCAGGTTGAGAAATCAAATATGTTTCAGTCTTTATCGAACACCCTTCATACTAGAAATTAGCAATATTTGCAGTATAGTAACTACAGCCTGAAAACTGAATATAATTTGTTAGATCTGAAACGAATTTGTCAATTTGTAAAAACCAACAAAAAAATTTGTTTTATCCGCAAACAAGCAAACATTGGTTAGGTAATGCAACAGTTCTTACAGGAATGAATTTGAGTTGCGCTACCACAACCAGAACTTCGGACGGTGTTTCCCGAAACACCCTGTATATTCGAGTAATGGCGAGAGGTAGGTACGTCAATCGAGACGAGGACGCGTACTCGAGCAGCGCATAAGCCACAAACGTGGCAAAATTGAAAAATTACAGAGAAAAAAAGAGAAAATGAGGAAAAGAGAAGAAAAAGAGAAAAAATAGAGGGAAGGGGGAAAAGTATATTCAAAAAAAAAATAAAAAAGAAAAGGAACGGGTGCAAGGTAGGTAGCAAGGTGTCGGCGGAAGTGCTGGTGACCGGAACGATAAACACAGTACAAAGTAAATCGAATACGAATAGCAACAGCAACAACAGCAGCAGCGTGTACCTTCGTCATCGTCAATTTGTTGGTGCACAATGCGCAGCTTACCAGCATAGCGTACACACACACACGTACCGTAGTCAGTGGGCAACAAACGTGTACACACTCTGCTGCTGCTGCTGCTGCTGCTTATGCTACCATACGAGGAGAGTACGACCCGCTTAAGTATGTGGATGACCTTGTCATTGAATGACCTCTCCGTGGGTGCTGAAAATTATTTGTGCGCCGAGAACACGTACCTCCCTGCCTATATCACAAAATATTATCCGCCAACAAAAAAAAAAAAAAAAAAAAAAACCATACGCGGGCCTATCGAGCCGCTACTCCATACATCGCAAATTATTTTTCTAAGAAGAGATGAATATTTTTTTCTTCTTTCTTTTTAATTGGCGCAATCGGACGAACCGGGACCGCAGTATAGCTTTTGGCGTCCTTCTATCGCCGCATCAACCACCAGCCATTAGGCCCATTAGGCCACTACACAAATCCAAAAACAGCCTTCTTGCTTTCATGCCGCCATCTTCCCCAGCGAGAGGTTAAAAATTGTTCTCATTTTGCACTTCAGTACTTACAGTCCTACACGCTACACACTTTGGAAGAGAAACAGAATGAAATAACGAAATCGATTCTGTGTAACAGCCGACCGAAAAATACGGTTTTTTGTGCCCCATTACTAAACGAAAAGAAGGGAATTTCAGTGAGATGTGAAAAAAATGATTTATAGATCAGCAGCATATCTTAGATTTTTTTGAAATTTGGTACACATGTAGTGCTTGCTGAGGAGAATTCAAAACCAGAATTTGGGGTATCGGACTCAATTAGGGGAGAAGTTACGGGGTTCGGAAAATTGAAAAATTTGTATTCTACAGGAAAATGACTCGAATGTTTCTTAAGGGTGTAGTTCGGTGATGATAAAAAAAGGCTTTGCCACTCCCCATTCTACCTCACTCAATTTTGTTCCGATTCACTTCTGGTTTTCAACATTCATTTTATCAAAGTTGTCTTCATGTCCGTCGTTTTTTAGAATTTTCAAAAACTGGATCAATTTTCAGCTATTTCGTTATGAAAATTGTCAATTTTTAAGAAAGGATAGCTGTTTTTATAATCATCATCTCAAAATGAAAGTAATTCTGACTAAAACGGGAGTACAAATTAACACAAAATTTACGATACAATTTGTGGTACGATTACTTGAAATCGGAGCTTTGTACGATGTAGAACATCCGGGGAAAGAATTAGAAAAATCTGGAGAAAAAGAAAGGGAGTTACGATCAAATTTGCTTAAGTATGTGATCACCAATCATTGATGACACTCACCATAAAATAATTGTAACAGAGAACAACCCTAATAACATTCTACATATCCTTAAAGACTTCAAAAAGTGCAAATGGCACAAAGCCTCAGAGTCATTAAGGAGAGAACTTGCACTTCTTAATAACAGTGAGAAAAAAAAGCGTATCAATTCTTTAAAAAGTTTGATGAGTTGATATGTCTTTATGAAAACTATCATGAAAATGATGAGCTAACAGAGAAAGAGAAGTTATTTTTATTCAGCAATTTCTAAATTGTCAAACTTCATCGAAATGATTAATTTTATTACTAAAGGGATAACGATGTTGGTTTGTTGATAGGAGAAGCGAACTGTTTAATGTTACAGATGGAGGGTATATGTCAATAAGAGAGACATAATGATGGAATTGGGAGAGGCTTGGTGGCACAGGCTGATGGCAATGTCACTTACAGGGATAGAGTTGGAGGAGGCACTGAAGTAATTAGAATTGCCAAGGTTGTGGACATTTTGAAGTAGAATGTCCAAACCCCACAGTGGAGGGTCACAGCTGTTTCAATTTCAAAGTAGTTACTCAAACACATGTCTCAGCAAATTATCCTTAAAAGGACAAGGTGTTACCAATGCTGAGTGATTATTATCATAGTTAGCAACCATAATATGTGAATCATCGCAGGCAAAGTAGAGGTGGAATATTTTATCATACTCGAGGTCCTGTCTGCAGATAAGGCCAGCATTTTAGGAATTTATTTATAATCTTACCCAGAAAGTAAATAGTGGGGGAATTCAAAAACCACAGTGAGGAACAATCTGTAACTGTTGTGGAGTAGCCCCTAGAGGCAAAGTAATCATTAATAAAAATCCCAAGAACCAACCGAAGGAAGAGCAACACAGGCTGCAACAAAATATGTCATTTCTGACAGTGATGCTCAGTTGTCAACAAATACCTCCTAAATGAACAAATGGATATTGTAGCAGAAACCACTGTTTGGAGTATACCTCATTCTTCACTGGTAGGAAGTACCAAGCTGAATGGCAAAACATTCCCTTATCACTAAGCCTTTAGGAGCCACAAACAAATATGGAGAATGCCATGATGAAGCTTCCCCTAGCTTCTGATGACAAAAATTTCCAAATGAAGGTCGAAGACAACATAACTTATTCCGAGCCTTTAGGTAGTATTTTCAAGTATATTTCATACTAATAGCGGTGCGACTCAGCACCTGCTTTCACAATCCACACTTTTGATTAATTGCAAATCATTTATGGAGAATGTTTTAAGCACCAATATTAACTCACTATTACAATGTACAAAAACAAGGAGTTTGGTAAATTGTGACTTACTTGTCCATAAGGTAGAATTCAAGTGTATCAGATGTCCTCAATTATCATAGAACCTGTTTCCCTTGATAAAACTGGTTGATGTAGGTTTTTCTGTGGTCTTTGATAACAGGTAAATGAAAATTACTAACTCAGAGCAGTATATTTCTCATTTTCAACAGCCATATAAAAATCTATTTAAGCATGTAGGGTTTCAAACAAATCATACATCAGATCTGGTCATTTATGACAATGAAAATCTGGAATTTTTCCATCATATTTCCACAGAAACACAAGCTCACATTGGCAAAATTGTGTTTTCAACCAATTTGGAGAGACAAAAAGATAGTAAGGGGATAAAGTACATAAAGGAGTTGAAAATTATGAAAATGAAAAACCGATTGAAAAAGAGAATTGTTCACAGACGCAATCAGAGAGTAAAGACGAACATTATTATGAGATTGAAAAATCACAGGAGAAAAGTGATCTTGATGAGAAGGAAGAATATTAAATGCTAATGATGAAAGTATTGAAATGAACAAATCTGAAGGAGTTAAAAAAGAAAATAGTGTTAAAACTGGAGTTGATAAAGAAAATTATAGAGTTTGATAGAAAAATTATAAATGTAGAAGACATGCAAATACCATCTGTTTTGGAGATTACAGGAGTAAATAAAAATATTTGTTAGAAATGCACTGGCATAATAAATTAGGTTGTTTCTGAGAAATACCTAATAAAGTTAGTTCTCACACATCTAGATTTGAAAGGAGTAAAGTTTACTAGAGCTATTAAGGATTGTGAAATGTGCACTGTGTCTAATCTAACAAAATTATGATTCACACAGTCAATATGGAGAGGGAGCATCCATTACAAATGATACACTCTGATGTAATGGGACCCATGTTGCCTACAAACTTCCAAGAAAGATGGAGATTTATAACTGTCTTTATTGAAATTATGCACTTTAAGCACAAGCCTACACATTGACACATGAGTCCAAAATTGGAGAGTGTATGGAGTTATTTTTGAAAAGTGATCAAAATTGATTAACAAGTGATAGAAAAGTGTGCTATTTGAGATCAGATCAAGAAACTGAGTTTACTGAAGGATATACTCAAGAAGTATTAAACAAAGAGAAAACTTATCTGCAGCTAGCATCATAAGACCCTCTTCAACATAACAGAGTTGTTGGAAGGTTAATTCAGACTTAACAAGGTAAAGTTTGAGCCTTAATGAATGATTCAGGTTTACCATGGAGTATGTGGGATCTAGCAGTTAAAGCTGCTATATTTGTGTACAATTGTCCACCCATAAGTCAATTAATTATGATACGTCACTTACAAAGTTTTCATCAAGTGTGAAATGCAATTTCATTAAAATATGGTGAGTTGGTTGTATCACATATCAGAAAATGAAATGTAAACTGGAGACAAAATTTTTGTGGTGAGATATCAGTATCATCAAGGTTAGATACATGCAATCTAGTTATTTGTTATATTGTCCAGAGTCAAGGACATTCATACAGTCGAAGGATATTAGGTTTAATGAAAATATGGTTTATAAGAACAAATATAAACTATCAGAGAAAACAAAGTATTAAAATAACAATTGGTTTAATGATTTTAGGACTGACTCTGATTTAGAGAAAGGAATAGAAAAAAATGTCAGTAAAGGAATAAAAAGGAGAAAATCAAAAAGAATATTAGAATCTAATAAGAAGAAGATTTAGTTGTTTAATATTGAAGTAGAAAGATGGATTCAAAGAAAAAATATAGAGGAGTTTATAGATGATTTTGTATATTTAACCACGGTTGAAATCAATAAGGACCCAAGAACATAATCGAGAACATACTCGGAAGTTATTAACTTATCGGCCATCCAGGAGAAGAAAAGTTATACAAGAGGAGTTAAACTCATTAATGGAGAATGAGGTCTGGAGCATAGTAGAACTGATTGTGGATGAAAATGGGAGAAAACCTAACATTATAGATTCATGTTGGCTATTTAAAATAAAACCCAATCCACAAGGAAGTGTCTGATACAAGGCTCAACTTGTAAGATGTGGTATCAAAGATGAGGTGGAATATAGTTTTCTGGAGATATATGCACCTATGACACCATTGATAGTTGTACAAAATTTACTAGATATAGTAAATAAGTACAACCTGGAGGTATGCTAACTTGATGTAAAAACATCATTTTTACCTAGAAAAGTAACCAGCTCATAGATATGGAAGTACCTGAAGGAGTATAAATAAATCAATTGTTGGCTTGTGTACCAGTCCCAAATACTGGAACTTACTTTCTACTGCAGAGATGAAGAAATTGGGTTTAGTCAATGATATTAAGGACCAGTGTCTGTTCACATGGAGATACGGAGATAAATTTATAATTATATTAACATATGTCAATGACATATTGCTAGCACGTAACTGCTCAAAGTCAATCAAACAATTAAAGGAAAGACTGAGAAAAATATTCAAGTTTTCCAATATGGGTACACCCAAGGAATACTTGAGTATTAAAATCAATAGAAATTGGAGTGATAATAAAATGGAGTTGAAACAAACTCATTTTATTAACAAATTACTAAAAATGTTTAATGTGGAAGACTGCAAAACATTACCCATGGTCACTCTACAAGTTAAACGAACGAATGAAAATAATTATGAAGACAAGAGAAAGTAATCAGAGTAAAGAAAAGTATCCATTTAGAGAAGCAGTTAAATGCCTGCTATATCTCAAAGGTGGAACACAAGCAATGGTGTGTAAAAACTTTCACATGTGTAGCAGAGTTCATAGCTATGAGTGAACTGGCAAAAGAAATTTGCTTTCTAGCTGAAATATCGGAGAAAATTTCAGGTAATTTGTATCTATTGATGAAAATTTACTGTGATAGTAAATCTACTATTGAAGGAGTTCAGATGGTAGGAGCACTTGGGCTAAAATATCTCCACACAGGACATCATTCTGAAAGGAAGTGTCAACAAGAAGATAAAGTTACATCAGAAGAAATTTCATCCGAGGAGTAAAAAGCCAATATTTTCACGAAGCTTTCACCTATCAGTGTATATGAAAAATTTGTCAAATTATTACTTATG
The DNA here is from genome assembly GCA_011428145.1 of Ericerus pela. Classification (NCBI taxonomy): domain Eukaryota; kingdom Metazoa; phylum Arthropoda; class Insecta; order Hemiptera; family Coccidae; genus Ericerus; species Ericerus pela. The sequence continues at coordinate 567,175 of WOFM01000609.1, forward strand.
TGAGAAACACTCACCCCTCTACTTTGAAATAAAAATCTGCTTAGGAGTAAGTTAACTATAGAGTAAATAACTTAACTAAAGGAGTTGTAAGGAGATAACTAATATAAATACATTTTATTGACAGAAAGGAAATAACAACATACTTGGAGGAGACCTATTCAATTTTTAGTACCTGTCACATAAAGGCTGTGGTTAATGAGTCTTAATTTACTATTTCTTATTGTGATTCATTTGTAGGGTTGCCATATACATACATGTTTTATTTTGTTTGAAGTTCTGTTAACCTTTGTGTTCTTTATTCTTGTCACTAGTTTCATTTGTTTCTAATTATGACTGTTTATGTTTAAAATTTAATTTTATAATACTTTTGTTACTTTTGCATAAACAATGTTGGGTATATTATTTGTCATATGCCAATGGAATTTTGTAGGTATTGTTGGATTGGGGTTTTGAACGACTGACACTTTTGTTTATCCATTATAAAAGTCAATCTCTGCACTAGTTAGGCTATGGAGTTTCCCCCATAGACGGATAAACATTCCGGTACTTGTGGCACGTAGTTGCCACATCCACCTTTCACCAATGATGAAGGCACAAGTAAGAGGGTGTGATGCAGTACAGTGAGAGGCACAGAAGGGACACCACAAAACCTTGTTTGCAGCTGCCCCAAACCACTACTATCACAACAACCTCAGGTTGATACAAATCAGTAAGGGAGAAGTGGAAATGGTACACAGCCAGGTGGGAGTACCAGAGTGTTCTGATAAATGGCATTGAAGCCAAATTTCTTGCTACGCATCGATGTCACCAATGTAGGTATTGGAGGATCGGGGATTTGAACCACCAAAACTTTATGAAAGTATAATGGAGTAACTTACTTTCATATTTTTCGATAATATGAAGTTTTTCAAATCTGTGGTTTTCTCCTACTTTTTTCTTGACTGCACAAACCTATTTAATTATTGTATCCAGAGGTAACTATCAAATTGTACTTTCAAACTTTATTCAAGCCAATATCGTAGCTCAACCAAGGAGGGAGTGTTGGTACATAACAAACTGGTTGAGAACTAGTTGAAAACACTGCTTTACTATATATTTGACCGCTACGTTTATTTAATTCTGTTGTTGTCCATTCATTCTTTTTTGTATTATTATGGAGCAAACATCTCTCTGTAATTTTCTTAATAAATCATAATTACTAGATTCAGTATATGAGTGTTTTCTCTATAACAGTGGTGTACCTAATTATTGCTTACTAGTGTAAAATATTTTGTCAACCACTTTTATCTTTACTCTATATGGAAGTTCTACAAACCCCAAAAATCCAATAAAAACAGCTGAAGTTTGTTCTTTGCTAATGATTTAGCCATAATCAAAAAAAACTTTCAAGGACTGATGAGAATGTTGAAGGAGCCTAATATAGTGGGATGAGAAATGAATGTAAATGGAACAAAAACTGACATGAAAACTGATGAAAATCTGCAAGTCATAACTGATAAAATCAAAATAGCCAGCCAGAAGGACTCTATATAGATTCAGGTCAAACAATCATTGTTTTCACCAAAAGAAGAGAAAAGGAACAGGAAGTAAATCACTGAAAACTCCTTTTGTAGGAAAAAACACTCCATACTGGACCCATAAAAACATCTTCAAATGGCTGTGTAAGAATAATCTGAAAAATTTAGGTTATAAATAATTTTTCAACAGATACACTTTCACAAATGTAAGATATGTTCAAAAAATTTTAAAAAGTCATATTGAAAACATAATCTACACAGGATTAGAACCAATGCCTCCCTAATTTAAAAAGCGACATTAAGAATGTGCCATGCGGTGAATATTAATCTTATAGAACAAACCCGCTATATACGTGATTACAATAACTAAACCAGATTACAGCGCACCCCAGTGGACTCATGTTAAACTACATAATATTTTGTAGTGTTATTAACTGCAAGAAAAGCGTATAAAAAAAGAGTATTCAACAGCTCTGTTCTCACCAATGTTTTGGAAATTTTGGCACTTGATGAAAGCGAACAAAACAATAAAAACAACCAAAAATACAATAGAAAAATCAATACTTAACCCTAGGATTAAAGATGAAACCAACATTGCAACTGTAAACAAGTTACATCGTTAAATCTTGTTACTACAAGGTTCTTGCTCAGTTGAATTACATAGAAATGCGGCCGAATATAAATTTGAATCAATATTTTCATAAAACACGTTTCGACAATTCACACATTCAATTAAAGAATGAATGAACAAAAAATAATTCATTAATCATTTCATAATAACTATTAACCATTAATTCATCGTTCACTCATTAATTTCATTATCATTTATCACATAAATGAAACCGGTCTCACATTAATGCTCCAAACAAAAATAGAGGAATAAATTTTATCTTCACAGCTGAAAAACCAAACATAAAACTGACTGAAGAAGAAAAATAAACTTTGCGATTTTAATAGGGTTTTGTTGCACTTCGTGCAAAAACGCTAAAAACCAATTAAGAGGGAACAGTAATGCGATACATTTTCAAAAACATAATCAAGACACGAGTAAACTAATCAATCCTGGCTCCAATTTTCACCAATTCCAGAATGCCATGGAATTAAGAATAAGCCCCTCTTGACATGATAGCCAACTTAAATACAAAATTGCGGCCAAACTAAATTTAGAAAAGAGGCTAGCAATCCCGCACACCGTAACATCAAAAGAAAAACATTAAACAACGCAAATGGACTAGCTTTTCTCCAAAAAATTTTCAACAGTTTCCAAAAAAAAAAAAAATCTGCTCCCATGGTTAAATTAAATGAACATAGGATTCAAACTCCTATCAGACCTGCTACATGTTACTTTATAACGATTACCTCCCATAAAAATTTCAGTCCTATTCCTTGGGTAGTTTTCTCAGAATCCTGGAAAAAATTATTTTTCCAGGAATTACCTGTTTCACATTTTTCTGCGAAACTATTAAATTAATACTAACAAGCAACAAATTTCTGTCAGATCTGCGACTATATGAGGACCATCTTTCATAAAAATTTCAGCTCCCTCTTTTGCAGTTTACTCAGAATACTGGAGAAACTTCAAATCCAGTAATTTTTCGTAGCAATTTCTAAACTAATAGGCACGCTAAACTCCTATTAGACCTGTTCCCATATAAGTCTACCTTTCATGAAAATTTCAGCTTCATTCCTTTCGTAGTTTTTTCAACATTTTCCCCAGCAATTTTTATTTTCCAGTTTTTTCTGAATCAATTTTTGAATAATTTGGGACCACTAATATTAGGTTAAGATGATTATTATTTCATATATTATCGGATGATAAATAGTAAGTTAAATTTTTTCAGGTCCTAAATTGATATTTTTAGCTAAAGTTTGGAATAAACCAACTGTTGGACATTAATTTAGGACAAGTAAACCAAAAAAAAACAGTCATCATGCAAGCAAAGCTGCAGGTAAGAGCGAGTATACGTACATACCAAATTATCTACAAAGAAAAATTATGTCAAAATGAGAAAATGGTATTAATAGTTTTATTTTGTCGTCAAACGGATGATTTTCACCATTATCACCTCTAACTCTTTTGTGAGGTCAATTTTAACACGCCGTTGGGTAAAATATGGGTTAAGGGTCGGCCATTTATACAAAATTAAAGAAATACTAGGCAACCAGTTATTCCAAATCGATCAATTAATTTTGTAATCTATTTAACCTATTGTACTTTGTATTCTTGGTTGAAATTGAAAGTACAACCAGAAAAAGTTTTACAGTTGAAATATGTTTGAGTAGACCTTTCAATAAAAGATGAAAATGCTTCAACCGCTCATACGTAGTGCTTCCACCACAATGGGCTGTAATGTATAAATACTTTTATTTTCTTCGATTTTCTTTTTTAGCTAAAACACCAACAACAGAAGTGAACAAGTAATGTACATAAAATTTGATTCAAAGAAGTAACCACATATTGTTTTTCTAACAATCCTAGAGGCTGAGTTAAAGGATGATAAGAAAGTAGTGTAGGTATAAGTTTTTCAAAATCATTATAATCTGTATTACTTTCTGAATGTGAATCTGAAAATAAATAATTATACCTATAATTGTTTTTGTTTTTCTGATAGCACATTTCCATAACTGGAAATCATAGAGTATTAAATATAATAAAGGATGCATGCCCATCTACACACTGCTACAAAAAATGGCGCCACTTTTGAAGCAGTTATCTTCATCCTTACAGTACCAAATTCAAATTTGTTTGCCAGTATTTGGGCCTATTAACAATGAGAATTTTTTTTTTTCGAGTAATAACTGAATTAAATAATTCAGAAACCACAACAAACACGAATTTCGTAGATTAAAATGAGACAAAAATTGTACTGTTGCTTCGGTGTGGGGATACTTCATCACAAAAGTGGTGCCGTTTTTCGTCGCACACGCCTCCTCAATTATATTTAATACTCTGTGCTGAAGATATCATGTCCTAATGCATAGACACAAAATATAATGAACAAAGTTACAGACTGCATATTGAAGAGAAATATCTGTACCTATGTCAACTTCTTTGGTCATCGTCGAGTCTTTTATTTTCAATTTCAACTTCTTGACATAAAAGTAATTCAGATTATTGGGATTTTGAAAAAATATCATTCTTTACCGCCAAAAAATTCAGAAGGAATTGTTCTTTTTAAATTTTATGTACAACTATTGAGAAAAATTATAGAAAAAAATTCTTGCGCAGCAAGCTTTGCAAGAAAAAATAGATTTTCTTTGTTTAAAAATCACCTATATCACCAAACATTTTTCTAATAAAGTAATATATAAAATATTTATATATTTTGCAAAAAATTACCAATATTCCAATAATACGATGCATGCGATAACATATACTGATTAAGTATCATGTTTTCAAAATATTTTATGAATGTGTCAAAAAATATTATTTTTTTCGTGAAATGAAAAATTATTCAAAGTTCTAATAAGCACAATTTTAGGAAATAATTCTAGTTCTCTTTCCCGCAGTGACAAGAATTGTGGATTGTGTGTGTGTGTGTGTGTGTGTGTGCGCGCGCATATAAATAATTATATGAGAAAATAATATCAAAAATCGATTCATCTATCTTATATTTTGATTATGTAAGAAACGTTGATAACAACTAAAAAACAAAATCTGAAAATTAAAAACTTGATCAATGTTCTCTTTTTCTATTTCTCTTTCTTCTCTTTTCACCACGAAAAATAAAAATTTAACTTTAAATCCGCAAAGTTACCTATTTCTTCCATAAACTTCTTAAGAAATCAAAACATAATCGAAAATCAACTTTCCCAAAATTGTCTGATCGATCAAAAATTATCGAAATCGAAAAAAATTGATTTTTTCAAGATCCGATTTCATCAATTATTGATTTATCAAAATAAAATCGACAACAATATGGTGGTGAAGTATTTTTATGATTTATCATTTAAAAGCCTACCTCAAAACTTTCTTAGAAATTTTTCCCACATCCCTCTACACGACTTAAAAAACCCTTCGCCGCTAAGTCACTGAAAGTGAAAAATAGCGTTGTTTATTCAGACTCAGTTTTTCGTGCATGAATATCCAGTCTGAGGACATCTTTATTTCATCTTTCTGCCCTTAATTCCACTACAATTTTTTTTGAAGAAGAAGATTCTTCCCTCCTTCTTCCCCTTACATAAAAAAAACTTTACAACTACATCACTAAAAAACAACATTGTTTATTCAAAATTCAGTTTTTAGCAAATGAATTATCAGGCTGAGAAGATACCGCACTGTTTTTTCTCATTTTCACTCTCCTCTACTCATTTTTCTTTTTAAAAACTGAATTCCTCTTTCCTTCTCCTCTATGTCTAATAAAAAAAGACTTGACAGATATTTCGCAAAGAACAAAGTTGTTTAATAAAAATTCAGTTTCCCTTCTCACATACGAAGCCTTAGTCTGTGGACGCCTTAACTTCTTTCGCCTATATTCCTACTTCTTCACCCATTTTTGTTTTTCACAACAATTATATTCACCACTCCTCTTTATCTTTCCTAAAAAAAAATTCTACAACTAACGTAAGTATACTAATAAAAAATAACTTGCTCACTCAAAAATCAGTTTCTAGCAGGTAAATCTTCAGTCTGCGAGCACCTTTACTTTTTTCACTTTTATTTCCACTCCTCCACCATTTCTTGTTTGATTTTGTTCTTTTAAATTAGACTTCCCATCTCTTTCCCACTTACCCGAAAAAACCTTTTATCAGCTTTGTAACTGAAAAACAACGATGTTTAGCCAAAAATCAATTTTGCGCACATGAATTAGTCTTCGGACGCCTTTACATTTTGCGCCCTTCTCTCCATTCCAAGTCTTTTTCATCATTTTTTTGTTGAATTAGATTCTGCAAACCTACATTCGAGACCGTTTCAAATGAGATGTGCCAATTTAATGATGATGATGATGATGATGATGATGATGATGATGATGATGATGATGATGATGATGATGATGATGATGATGATGATGATGATGATGATTAGTCGTGGGCCTACAAAAGTTATTTTTTTGGCGACCAATTTACGCACACGTAGCCCAGACATAGGCAATATTTATTGGAACTCGAGTAACCGGCGGCGTGCATAGTAGCCAATGCGAGGAAAACGCTAATTGTTCCCGCATTTGCCGAATCCCCAAGGAAAAACGAAAAACTCGATTCCAGGGGTTCCGACGAACGGGTGAAAAAATTTCGAGTTTTTTGGTAAAAATGGCGAGGGCACGACGCAACGATACAACGATTAGGCGACAGGCCAACTTGCGGAGGGGCGGAAGGAATTCGCTGATGCGCGCTGATCGCCTCAACCAGCGAATGACTTATGGCGCGCGCACGGCTACCCTTGGAATGGGCCCCGTGTAGGTGCGCTGCAACTACAATTCGATGGAAGAATGAATTTTCGGGTTTAACGAGCTGGAGAGCCACGCCCGTGGACCATCATCACGATCAGGCGGACCACCGTCTGCACCGCCACCTCGCGCCGCGCCGCGCCGCGCCGCCCTACGTTACGCCACGCTCACCTAACAGCTCGAGACGTGCGACTGATGCCAAGTCGCGCTACTGCCAGGTGCCAACGGAGAAACGGAGAAACGGAGAAACGGAGAAACGGAGCGACTGACCGACTGAGCGACCGAACGACTGACAGCATGCGACGTTCGCCGCGCCCAGCCACGCCACGATGATTTTCACCGCGCGTACGTTCGACTGCACACGTCGCATAGTCACGCACGACGACATAAGAGCATACAGTCGAACCTCAACACATCGAAAAACCGTTGGTTATAACGATAACTCGTTGTATCGAACTCCCTAGGCCAGCGTAGAAATGTCCAAGGACCGGACTACCTGTTGGCTATATTCAATTATTGAGGCGATGCGATATATCCACGTTCCTTATATCAGAGTTCCACTGTACCTACACGCAGAGATGAAACAACCGGAATTTTCGCAGTCTGCTTGTTACCAGAATTTTTTTGAAAAATGCAGCGAGAAATAATAAAAACTGAGAAAGTAACCAACCCATGCGAGAAATTCATCGAGATGGGCGAAAAATTCAAGTTGCAAGCGCGCAGACGCGCAACATAATTTTTTCACTTCGAAAGTCGCTACTTTTTGTTTAAATGGAGGCGCATAAAAAACGGACTTCTGAGAAGGGTGCTGCAAAAAATCTATTTTTGATTTCATTTTCGGAAATGATAACAGTTTGTAACTGCGTATTAAGGAACAAATTGATAAAACTTTTTATGAACCATAACCCTCAGTAAACAATCCAGAAATCCATTTAAAACTAATTAATCAAAGACACCATCACGCAGACGTTTGCGTTGTTTCATCCTCCTGCTATGATAATTGTAAATACACTTTGTTACACTTCCAGATGATTTCACTCATCTCTTATATTTATGGCCAACAAAAATCCGAGGTATTAACAAAATTTAATTACCTACTACGGTGCTTTGACACAACAAATCGCTTCAACTGTGAAATTACTCGATTTCATTGCGATATAGGGACCGAATATTTAAATGAGCAATTTAAAAACTTTTGTAATGAAAATGGTATCAGTCTCGAACCGACAACGGCTTATAACCTGCAACAGAATGGAAAAGCAGAATGGTTGAACAGAACTCTCATTAAGAGAGCTAGAACTACTTCGGGATAATGGTTTAGATCGTATTGTTTGGTCAGAAACATTGTGCAAATTTCGTGATGAATTCATGTCCTACAGTTGGGAGTATCATACCTCACAAACGATGGTTCAAGAATGACTGATTATTCTCGTCTCAAAGTTTTTGGCTGCGATGCCTATTGTTTGACTAACAAGCATTCCGGAGACAAAATAATTTATGCGAAAAATTTGTTTTTTACTGGCTATGCACCTGGTGATAATCGGCTACTCAACTTAATTAGGTACAAAAGATTTATCTTGTCAAGAAATGTAAAATTTAACGAGCAATTAAAATCTAATAGTGTTAATAACGACGAATCTGTTTACGATAACACAAATAACGAAAATAATAACTCGAATAATAACGTAACTTTTTCAAAGAAGAATAATGAAGACAATCTGGCTAATATTTGTTATCTTTTGAATACGCATATTAATAAAAATCCCAGTACTTCTAAAAAGGCAGTGGATATGACCGATGCTCCAAAATGGAGGGTGGTTGTTGGTAAAGAACAGGCGGCACTAATTTCCAATAATACTTGGGAGCTGTTAGTCTCCCGGCTCATTGGTGTGTCTACTGTGTCTGCAAGATGGATTTTCACGATTAAATTTGACACCAGTGAAAATGAATTCCAGCAGAAACATAATTTTAGCTATGAGGAAATTTATACTCCGTAGCTAAACTATCCTCTGTACGTTCGTTGTTGGAACTTTGTAATCGTATAAATTTCTTCTTACATCAACTTGATATTTTCAGTTCATTTATTAATGGTATTTTTGACTAGGCTGTTTATGTCAAAATACCTGATGAATTATACCCCAATATTGATCGTAATAATCATTTGTCAATGTCGAATAAATCTTTATATGGTCCAAAACAAGCTTAAAAGTGTTGGAATGTTCAATTTAATAAGTTCTTTATGTCATTTGGTTTTGTACCCGATAATGTTAATGAACGTCTATACATCGGTTACCATAATGTCATGGTTTATTTACTGCTATATGTTGACAATATTCTTATTTGCACCGAGCAATTAGAAACAACTGGGAAATTCAAGAATCGATAGGCCTGAAATTTGGTATACGTATGCGCTTTAGGTCACAAGGACAGTACCCACCAATTTTGGTGCGGATAGGCTTAACGGTACGTCTGATAGGAGTGATTTTGTTGCAGTTTTGACACAATAATGGCTCTAAAAAGAGTAATTTTCGAGGTATAGTCACAAAATTTGGTACAGATATTGATTTGAAGCTTATCTAATATAATTCCAAATTTGGTTCCTGTTGGTATTGTGGTTCATTCTCTGGGGCTGTTGGAGGTGAGAATTTTTCATTTTTCATGTTATCTCAATAAAGGTTGCAATTCTCTTTCAATAGTCACAAAATTTGGTACAAACAGTACCTTCGATACAAGGATCAAATCTACCAATTTTGATTTTAACTGGTCAATTTGTTCCCAACTTATTAGCTATTAAGTGTGATTTTCCCTCTTTTACATTCCTGATGATCCTAAAAAATTCATTTTCTAGCCTTCGTCGAGAAAACCACTCATTTCAACCTAAAACCAACATGATCTCAGACAAAATTTAAATTTTGCCGACCCCAAATTACAGTAGGAATAATATCAGTTTTGATTATTTTTAAAATTTAGAGTACATGATTATTAACTTATTCTATTTTATTACCCGTTGCAGTACACTGAATTTAATTGAACACAGACGCTAAAATCCCCGCCAATATTTTCGTAACCAGAACTTAGACAACTGCACTATACTTCGTTTTGCAATAAGGGATATTTTTCTCTCGGTTTTTTTTTTTTTTTGGCTACTGCGGGAGAGAAAAACATCGAATTATTTTCTAAAATTGTGCTCATTAGAACTTTAAATATTTTTTTATTTCACAAAAAAATAATAATTTTTGACACATTTATAAAATATTTTGAAAACACGATCACAACATTTTAATTTAAAAAAAAACTGCTCATCTCTCACTTCACGATTTTTCAGATTCTATTTAAGCTACAAAGTTGGTCTTTATACTATTGAAAAAAGCAGAAAATTCGTGTAAGTTAGTTTTCTAATTAAATTAATTTTTTTATGGCCATTAGTTTTTCACAAATCGGCCATAAAAAAACTGCAAATTAATGAGAAATTTGCCGTTTTTTAATTTTTTATTTATTTCAAAAACTAATGATGGCCGAAGAAAATTTTCTGCGATGACCCTCTGTTTTTTAACGACTCCACCATCAGATTTTACCAAAAAACGAATTAATCACGAGATAAGGGCGAGAGAAAATACAAGAACAAAACTGGATGCTCTGCGTAGGCAACGTATATCATTAAAATAAACATGCAACCTGATTACTCGAGACAAAGTTTAACGAAAATTATCAAGACAAAATTCAACGAATATTATTCAGACAAAATTCGAGGCACATGCGCCATTTGCAAATGTTTCGTTGTTTCCATCCTAACTGCTACGCCAGTATAAGCAAAATAAACAAATATACAAAGTACTTTCTGCGTAATATTTCCATCACCTATCAGACATTGAGTGTACATGCGCATGTATATGATTTTGGTCATCTGGGATTTGTAACTGGAGCGGGTGGAAAGGGAACATAAACCCCTCTTCCAAAACTAGAATACGAAAAATTTATGAATAATAAGTTGAATTTAATTCATATTTCTACAGATTGTCAACAGGCAGACATATTTACTAAAGGCCTTAGTCGCATCAAGTTCCAATTATTTGTACATCGACTTGATTTAAGATAGTTGATTTCTATTGTGATTGCCATTCGAGTTCGTTTAATTCAAAGTCCATTTTAATTTTGTGTCATTGTGTCACTGTAATTAGTCAAAATTTTAAAACAATATATTTTGTATTTTGTGACTGTGTATGTGCAAGGAGAAAAATGGGGCATTTCCCTCCTAGTTATTGCATTTTCCCCCTACAAATTTAAAAAAAAAAAAGTATTTATAAGAGAAAATTACATATTTTCGGAACAAAACAATCAAAAAATTGTTCAGGTAAATATCTGAAGAAATCTGGTTGCCCCTCCAGAAATAATGACCTGGATATGGGCCTGTATGTGATATTAACGAGCACTTATTTAATTCTTGTTATTACGTGTCTATTATACGCTTGGTTTGGGAGAGGGTGTTGCTTGTAACCAAAATTCACTCGTGTAGTCTTACAAACCAAGCTTACTTTAAGGCTCTTATGTTTAGATTATTATAACTGAGTTCCTAGTGGAACTAACTTTGAATGTGATTTACTCAGAGACATACAGTTAAAAAGGTATCCAACATAGGATCAAAAAAATGTCGAAGATAGAATGTTATAAAACATTTTGAAGTCCCATATTTGTTACCGCGCATGTGTTGTAGCTTGATAGTGAGTGTGTATTGGTATACAGAAGTCCGTTTTCACTACAAAATATGCGCAGCCAAAGTTGAACGAATTTGAATTTTTATTGATGATGATGCTGTTGATGAAGATCTTTGTCACATTTCTGTACCACAGCGCATATAGAAGGTTGAACATCTCTTCAGCTACGCGTCTCTAGATTTATTTTAGCGATGCGTTGTCAGTCGTACTCAAATTGTCAAGCTGGGTTTACACCAAACGAACATTCGCTGTTCGTTTGATCTTTTCCCACATCCACAAGGTTACAGGATATTCGTTGTAATTCGCTCGGGAAGCGAATTTTGTTCTTATTGGTTCAAGTGATGACCATTTACACTAAACGACCAAAAAAACAAACGTACCTTGTTCGCTTGTTCGCTTGTTCGCTTGTTCGTTTGGTGTAAACGTAGCTTTATAGTTTGATCATGGAATACAGTTACCATCGTCGTCTCGTTTTATTTAAAGGGTCAAATCTTCAACACGTTTTTATTCTAATTCTATTCGCTCGTCCATTTCAATTTCAGGAGGTATACCTGGAGACCACGGCTACCAGACGGCAACTCACCATTAAATATTGTAGATTATGCCGGCTGGATTTTGAAATGTCAATTTTTTTTCAAATCCTTTTCATCGATAAACAGTGAGTAGTTAAACATTTAACAAAATCCGACGAGTAATCTGTTACAGAGTTTTGTATACTATTGATTTGTTCATTATTGTTTTGTACGATGATTATCAATTACGACGATAGAAAAAATTATTCCCGCATTTTCCGTTTCGTTTTAATTTTACCAACAAGTATCTCGGACCAAATTACTCGTCGGATTTTGTTAAATGTTTAATTACTGTTTACCGATGACGAGTACTTGGAAAAAATTAAACATTTCAAAATATTGCCGGCATAATCTACAACACTTATTGGTAAGTGACGCCGACTATCGATACGAAAAACTATCAATATTTGTTATCCGTGTTATCACTAAAGATAATTTTAGTGTTTATTTCGAAGTTATATTTTCGTTATATTTGAATCAAAAGCGTATTTAAAAAAATTCATCTTTACATATCAACTTATTTTCGAATCTCTCACGCCTCAAAATGGGGCCACGTAGCCGCCTAAAAAAGGAGTCTTTTGGAAGATGAAGTTTCTTTTTAGAATCGATTTCGAAATCGACATGTCAATACGACCGAACCACTCTCATTCGAATGCTATCAACTATTTGAAAATATCGCAGCATTTGAAATAGGCATCGTCGTCCGCGTGTAGTACTACACTCTGCGAGTACACGAGAACCTTCGTCGCGAAGAAAACAATAACACGGGCACGCGTTTAAGCAAACAACAATGCGATCGCTAATTATTCCTAAAATCATTATCGTAATATTATAGTCGTTCCACTTTTTTTCTTTTTTTCTTTTTTTCTTTTTTTGTTCGTTTGGTCGCTGTCGTTAATTAGAGTGGGCGGTCGGAAAATTCGGGGCGCAGCAGCAATCCGCCAGTACCAAATAGCAACAACATAAATAACAAGCATTCGATTTGGAATAATAAATAATAATATCTACTCCAGTTAGTACCTGCCATCGGACGTGTAGTCGACGGTGGGAAATAAATTAACGAACGTTGTAGAAAAACGTAACAGAGCGGAAAAAACTGTTGGCTAAAAATGTCGTTATTGGAAGATGACGCGAAACATCCTACGCACTTGAGAGAGAAACGTCTCATACGAGTTGCCTCTTTCCCTTTCCTCCTTCAACACTCGCTTCGTCACCCCCCCCCCACCTCACACCGGTCGCCCTTGGCATAACTCGTGTACCATATTTTTTTGGGATTCGGCGTCGAGGTTAACGACACCGCCGAGAATAACAAATTTTTTCGCATTACGCTGGCTGGCTGGCTGGACGCTCCCCCCCTTTTTTTTTATTTCTTTGCGAAATACGCGCACCGCCATTCGAACAAAAGGTGGCGAGAAGACGGCGGCCAATCAGGCGTCAGGCGTTCAGGCCTTCAGGCGTTCAGCGTCTGCTCAACTCGGACACAGGATCGCGCGCGAACGCACGCACGCACATTTTTCGAAAGTGTAGCTTCTCATTGATGGAGACGCCGAGTCGCAGACCCATGCATGAAAATGGCAAAGCGAGCGAACGCTGTATTCGACTCGACGTTTTACACGTTGGGCAACCGTCTGCCCAACCCTTTCAGTTTCGAGAACTCGACCGACGCGTAATGGTCAACAACTGCGAAAAATGATCCGCCACGTGACACTGGTTGTCGAGTGCCCAGCCGTTTCCCAGTCCAAATCGGTACTTCTACTTCATCTTCGGACTTTGGACGTTCAGTCTTGAAGAACATTTCCCGAATGAAACGAACGATTTTTATTGATTTCACGCGACGTCAATAGCGCACAGCCCGGCCCGGCCCGGCCGGCCCGGCCCGGCCCGGCCCGGCCTGCCGTCCGTCTAAAAACGCATTCGGTTGAAAACTGAAAAAGGTTCAACTACAAAATGGAGAGCGCGGATACGGCACTGCAGTACCTGGGCTTATCAATCTGGCACTACTTGTGACAGCGTTCTACGGCGTCCAAAATTCAAACGACTGAAAAGCCATCGTATTACGAAACGAATCGAACGACAAAGGCCAAAACTGTGGGCAATTCGTACGGATAACCAAAATGCTGACGAAAAAAGCATTGCTCGACGTACACGGAAAAGATCATTCGCGCAATGAAGAAAAGGGATTCGATTCAACATACCTACTCCACGTACGAAGGGATACGAATTTATTCACAATCGAGATATGGACCGGAAGGACGCTGCGATTCCGGCTGCTCAGCCCTACAAAGCTGGACTGTGCGCTGAAACTGAAAATATTTTCATTCGAAGATTACGACCGACTTCGACCAATAATGCTTCTTTTTTTTTCTTTTTTTGGAATTATTTACTTCATACGCGGATACAGGTAGTTGATGGAGGTTCAAAACTAACCTCCAAAACCTAAAAATAAATAAAAAAAAACCGAAATTTGTTTCTATACCCGCGTCTGATTCACTTTCTTCATTTTGATAGAGCACTGCACTGAGAACTCGATGGCACATCCTTTAATTGCAAGACGACGGTGGATTACAATCATCGTCTCAAGAAAATAGACAAGACTCTTACATGTCTTATGCTACAGCTACATCGAAAGCAAGCAAACAGAAAATTATATGAAACGAACATGGAACATCTGGTTAGCAAAACCCGATAGATCAAGTCCTCTATTCTTAATAGTCTATGCAAATCATATCTGAAACGATCATTTGAAAACATTTTTTGATAACCAGCGGGATTTTGATTTCAATTGTTAGTAGCGAGCACCGGACTAACATACTGAAAATCCCACTCCTACCCTTTGTGCTAAATTTTCTATGGGGAAAACGACACCGAAAAATATTTTATTAATAAATTCGCCAAGAAAAGTAGTTCTACACAAAAAAATATTCGTACATAATATATTCGCTTTAAATCTTTACAACGCCCGCAAACCTCCTCCAATAGAAAATGCTTTTTTACAAAGAATATTACAACATCCGATATGTCAAGTAAGCAAAGTATACGCCCGAACACGGAGTGCAAAATATATAGAATCTCATAAATTTGTAACTATAACCACTACAAAACATGGTATTTTTTCATTGAGAACAGTTTACTTTTTAAGCAGGTTTCTTTAGAAAATTTACTTATTAGGCTTGGTGCGGTATTCGCCCCCTAAGGTTGGAGATGAGTATGGTTTTCTTTTCATGAACTGAGAAAAATTTTGGCACTAGTAGCTCAAATTCACACACACACACACACATATATATATATATATATATATATATAAGCTCTTTAGAAAATAATGAAGAATCATGTAGACACATCTTTCATCTTTCCATACTTAAAATCCATCAATAGATGAATATAATACAAATCTAATATATATATATGAGAGATCTCTGCAACTCACTATATCAGCGAGTGCGAAACACAGACAGAAATTATGGTTATTTTAAGAATGTGAATACATATTCTTATATCCCCATTCTTCGAGGGGGAGCCACACTAGGGAAAGAACTGAGATGATCGTTTACTAATTAGCATTCCGTCTTCCTCAAGATCATCCCACTAGCTTGGCATGTATTGATGGATTTGTAAGCTCTTTAGAAAATAATGAAGAATCATGTAGACACATCTTTCATCTTTCCATACTTAAAATCCATCAATAGATGAATATAATACAAATCTAATATATATATGAGAGATCTCTGCAACTCACTATATCAGCGAGTGCGAAACACAGACAGAAATTATGGTTATTTTAAGAATGTGAATACATATTCTTATATATATATATATATATATATATATATATATATAGTATTTTTGTTCCTAAGGTACAGGTCTCAATTTTTGCCCTAAAATTATTTATACTAAGTCAAGGACCAAACCTATCGATTTTGGTGCGGATCGACCGGACGATACTTTTGTTACTGCCATTTTTTTAAATTTTGGCTGTAAAATGCTCAATTTTGCACCAACAGCCATAAAATTTTAAGTAAATATTTATTATAATTTACTGTAGTAGATTACCAATTTTGGCGAAGATCAGCCGGATAGCACTTCCGGTACTGTTAATTTTGTTTTTATATTGGCCATAAAATAATATGTACGAAATCTGAAACAAATATTTATAATTTAATTTTTAGTATGCTATCAATTTCAGAGCTGATTGACCAAATGGTACTTCCGATGAAGATTTTTTTTTCCTCTTCTTTTTCCTAATTTGCATGAACTTTTATTTTTATAAAAATTATCCACATCTTCATGTTTTCTTCTCTTTTATTTTATAACTTTTTTGTATTTCTTTGATTTTATTTGAAATTATATGATTATTTACCATACTTTATCATCTTAACTGACTTTTATTTTTAAGAAATAATGCTTTTAAATTTCACATTGTCTAATATTTTGTCAGCAGCTAACACATTTCATACAATCATAAAATACCATTTAAGCGTATGAATTTACAAACAATTAATGTAACTTTCAAAATTCATAATTATTTTTTCTCGAAACCTACTTTTTCCAGTGAGACTTGCTGCACTAAAGTTTTTCACTTTTGCTTGGCCATACTGACTGTTAGAAAAAAAATTTTGTTTTTTCAGAAAATTTTTGGAAAGTATTACACAGAGTTTGTGTGTTGGGTAGTAGAAATAATAAAACATGTACGTTTCTATTTCTCAAGCTGATGTTACCCCATTTTACAGCCCCTTAAATACAAAATATTGTGCGACAAAATTTTCGAAAGCTTTCAATTCGAAAACTGTTGTGCCCATTTAAATGTGTGTATAAGACAAGCCCATAAATATACACTTGCATATACTTAGTGGAAATATTTCTGGCAAATAGTTCTAGGAAAATTAATATGTCGAATGGTATAATAATATTGCGTTTTTGTTTTCCCTATACTTGTTCAGCAGCTGCGGCATTATGGTAACGATGTGGCTCACTACCTCAACAGGGCCAGGTTCAAATCCCACCTGGGCCAAAGTTTTGAAGAATTGTTTTCATTGTTTTCCTTTCATTCTGGGATTGAGAAATGAAAACAGAAACCAAATTTTTTGGAAATGGATACCATATTTTTTTTGGCTGTAAACTGAAATAAACAGAAACAACAAAATTCTGAAATGGAAACAATATCGGAAACAATTAACCAAATAATTTCAACACCAATAATGGAAATGAGAAGCCTATACCTATATTCACACTTTTTTGAATTATTGTCTGCCCCTCTTACTTCTAGTCTCCTTTATTATGTCGCCCTAACCTCATTCACCTCGACCACACTAATTTTATATTAATAATTTACCTTCGGTAATCATGATTTATTTTTTTCGTATTTTTATATGTATTTGCTACTTTTGGGTGGCTTGTATTTGCTCCTGCTTAGCTCCTCTAAATTTTGTATTTATTTCTGCCTGCTTACTGCTGCTTATGCTTCTCCTCGTTGAGATGTATTTTTCAGCCTGTGCAGTCACTCACCTGCCAGGTCTCTCGATCTGTTACTCTTTAAATACTACAGCGACCAAATTTTATCTATATTCTTTTGCAGGTTGTTGGCTGTAAATGCGTACGGTAATTTTAGAAGCGATGCAATTTGCTGAGGCGAGTGACTGATAAACCTTTTCATGTCTGCACACTCGATTCACTTTGTTAGGCTAGTTAGTTATTGTTTGGCTGCCAAATCGCACTGTGTAAGAGTTTTTGCTCCAAAAATGCTCTTTTCGAAACCAATTAATTTCTCAAGAATACTTATTTGTTTTGGCATTGGTTCGTGACGTCTAATGTAATAAATAATTTTGTGAATTGTACGTTTAAAATTCCCTTGTTCGCAGGGTTTCAAGCTGTTTTCGCAGAATTTCAGTTAGAATTGTGCTGCCCATACATAGTCACCTTTATACCAGTATAGGTATTCAATTCATTAGCCTACTAGGGGTTGTTTCCAAATTTCACGAACACGATTTAAATACATCAATCAGTTGAGTAAATTACAAAAATCAGAATTGAAATTCCATCGTCTGTAGTCTCTTAAACTGTATTTTTGACATGAAACTACATTATCAACCAGACTGAACAACTGGGAGCAGTTGCTCAAGATTGCTGTAAAAGTTGAGGTTTTCAACTTCTACCAAATTTTGCCTATCAATTGTCAGTCAGCGGGGCTTAACCAGCCAAATTGGGACAGGTGCAGAATCACAACCTCTGGAGATGGCATCATTTCCTGGTTGCTGCGACATTGTGGATGCAAATTTCAGTAATATACACTCTTTCTTTATGCTTTGTTCACTCGTATTTTTTTTGTTTGGGAATCAAATTTTAAAATGATAGCCCAAACTAATAGGCACGTGGTTGAAAGGGTGGTTGGTTCTGCTGGTTCATTTGGTGTTCTTTTGGTTATGGTGCTTCCCCCTTCCCTCCTGTAATGTCTTTTCCTTTGGCCTTGCAGGTATCTGTATCTGAACCCTTAACTTTAGCTTTTCTGTTGGTTGGTTTTGTTTTGTTATGTGGCTTTTTTGAATGTCACAGAAAAATAACAGAAACTGAATGATGATTCGTTTTCATTTCCATTTCTTATCCGATTAATTTTCGATCTAGCAGAAAACATTTGAAAAAATATCAAAAAAATATCGAAGAAATATCGATATCTGAACACGATTTGGAAAATTTTAAATAAAGGAAAAATGTTTTTTAAATGAAAATGAAAATGGAATTTGAAATAGAAACTGAATGAAAAATTTTGGTAAAGTCAGGAAATGTAATGGAAAAGGAAATTAAAATAATGGAAATGGAAACAAAAAATAACTAACATTATGGTAAATTTCAGAAACTTAATTAACGAAAACAAAATGAAAAAAGGTATATTATTGTAATACCACATTCAGCGGTATTTAAGAAGGGTAAACCTAAAGTGAATTTCTTAAATATAAAAATAAGGTAAAGTGAACCTTACTTTTACTTTACTTGAACTTAAGCGTTTAGAAAGTAATGGTGATGAATACGGGTATTGGTCTCCTTTAGTGGCAAATGGTTTTTTATCGTCGACATATTTCCATCGTATTTTTTATCACTTAAAATGGAGTTTCCCACGAAATTTACCAAGTTTTCCCCTGTCAAATTTTTATTTCTACAGCCTTTATTAATAATTTAACCGCATTTATTAGTCCGTTTCTGTTTATTTAAATTTTATTTCGTTTAATTTCTTACGTTGTACAAAACTGTTTGTTTAATTCTCAATTTTAATTAGGGTTTCAGTTTAGGACGTAACCTATTAGATTTTCTGGGCGTATTTATACCTATCGCTCTATTTTCACCCGTACTATACGTCCTACGCATTTCAGTTCGTACGCACGATAGTGCAAAGGCTTCGTAAATTTATGTTTTGAGAAAAACTTTTTGAAAAGTTGGGATTCCACATTCATCACATTTTAACCACCCACGCACTCACCCGCATTTCTTTCACTTATTGCAAAAAATACAGCGTCTGACAAGACTCGTAGAATTGTATACTTTCCGCACTAATCAGACAACATACTATTTTCGCAAACTGAAAGAAACCGGGAATAGGAAGCGTACGTTGATTACGGTCAATCGAGTAGTCGGTTACGGGGGAAGCGGTGCCCACCCGAAGTTGAACCCACATACCCATTCGTTAAGAAAATGCAGTCCCAAGTCAAAATTTCGATTTTCGCCACTGCGAAAGCCCAAAAAAACTGGTCAGATTTTCGTTTTCAAAGCCCGCTACGTGAATCGCGAACTGCGAAACAACGAATCGTTTGTAGCCGACTCGAAACAAGCAATTCAAATTTGAAACCAGTGGTCGATTTTTCTCCTCGCATCTTTTCTCATCGGATAACGGGGTCAAATTCAACAAGTACCTATTATGCTCCAGTACCGAAAAAATTTCAATTCTTCGAGTACCCATTGCGAGAAAAAACGTCAGGATTTTTTAATTATTTTTCACCGATATAGAGATAGAGAATAGGATTGACGGTTAATCTTTCACAATTATTTCGAAATTAAGTGAGAAAAAGTTGACACAATTTTCCAGCGTGTCCGAGCACAAATTAACGAGGAACGATTAGAATACCAGTATCTTTTCTCTCTCTCTCGTTCGTTCGTTCGTTCGTTCGTTCGTTCGTTCGTTCGTTCGTTCGTTCGTTCGTTCGTTCGTTCGTTCGTTCGTTCGTTCGTTCGTTCGTTCGTTCGTTCGTTCGTTCGTTCGTTCGTTCGTTCGTTCGTTCGTTCGTTCGTTTCGTTCGTTTCGTTCGTTCGTTCGTTCGTTCGTTCGTGTTCGTTCGTTCGTTCGTTCGTCGTTCGTTCGTTCGTTCGTCGTTCGTTCGGTTCGTTCGTTCGTTCGTTCGTTCGTTCGTTCGTTCGTTCGTTCGTTCGTTCGTTCGTTCGTTCGTTCGTTTCGTTCGTTCGTTCGTTCGTTCGTTCGTTCGTTCGTTCGTTCGTTCGTTCGTTCGTTCGTTCGTTCGTTCGTCGTTCGTTCGTTCGTTCGTTCGTTCGTTCGTTCTTTCGTTCGTTCGTTCGTTCGTTCGTTCGTTCGTTCGTTCGTTCGTTCGTTCGTTCGTTCGTTCGTTCGTTCGTTCGTTCGTTCGTTCGTTCGTTCGTTCGTTCGTTCGTTCGTTCGTTCGTTCGTTCGTTCGTTCGTCGTTCGTTCGTTCGTTCGTTCGTTCGTTCGTTTCGTTCGTTCGTTTCGTTCGTCGTTCGTTCGTTCGTTCGTTCGTTCGTCGTTCGTTCGTTCGTTCGTTCGTTCGTTCGTTCGTTCGTTCGTTCGTTCGTTCGTTCGTTCGTTCGTTCGTTCGTTCGTTCGTTCGTTCGTTCGTTCGTTCTTTCTTTCTTTCTTTCTTTCTTTCTTTCTTTCTCTTTCTTTCTTTCTTTCTTTCTTTCTTTCTTTCTTTCTTTCTTTCTTTCTTTCTTTCTTTCTTTCTTTCTTTCTTCTTTCTTTCTTTCTTTCTTTCTTTCTTTCTTTCTTTCTTTCTTTCTTTCTTTCTTTCTTTCTTTCCTTTCTTTCTTTCTTTCTTTCTTTCTTTCTTTCTTTCTTTCTTCTTTCTTTCTTTCTCTTTCTTTCTTCTTTCTTTTTTCCATTTTTTCTTACTTCGAAACGGGCGCTTTGCGAAGATTACCGCGTCGATCTGTGTAATAAATTTTTGCAACAGCGACTTACAACGTTTCGACGACTGTCGTCGTTTGTTTTATTTTTTATTCGCCGCGAAGTTGCGAGGAAATTATTTTCACGAACTCGAAACACGTTTCGTATTTTGTCCCTATAAACCTAAATAATAAACCTAAATAAATTTAACTAGATGAAAAAAAAATTTTATTTTAAATCGACGGGGCGAATTATTGGCGAGAGCGGATCAACTACCCAACTCATACGCATGCGAGACTGCCAGCGAATTTACACTCACAAGGTCCGGTGGAGTGCTGCAAGTCCGCCACAAAGTCTGCTGTTGCCACCCGATCCAAGTGGGTAATGGAAAAAAAAATAAAAAAAGAATACCAATTCTTATTCGGCGATAGCCCCCCCCCCCGCAACACTGATTCACTTAGTTTCTCTAACGCAATTAGCGCATTCGCTGAAGTCAACAGCCGCCTGGAATACACGAGCACTCGAAACGGGCCTTCGCACTGAAACGAATTTGTTCACTCGTTAGGGCTTCAGCCTTTTAGCGCACAGCGTACGCACTTACGAATGCGACTACACGCAACGGACTGCGAATCATTCGGAAATAAAGTGACGATAAAGAGTGGGCTACAGAGCCTACGCGAAAAGGACGGCGCGAACGTGCGTCCGTACTAGACAACGCAGCATTCGTGCTCGCATTCGCTCACCGCTCGCACATCAATAAATCTAGGTTAACCTTAGCCAGTTCCGGTCCTTACAAAACCCTACCATCGAATCAGCCTGCCCATCAATTTTCAGCTGCAGTCGAAATTCGTACGCAGCGTGGCGCCGTTCGGCGCGCATGTTTTTCATTCGCAAATGAATGCCCGAGTACCGCATGCAGCCGAGTACGTACCGCGTACGTTCCACAAATTGAGAAAATGCGAAAATTGAAAGAAAAAACAAAAAAACTATTAGGTATGGATAGATAATGTTATACGCGGTACGTTGACATCGGACCGCGTTTCGCAGGCGACACTCGAGTCGCACCGATTCGAGAGAAGGGGAAAAATCGAGTTTTTCGACTGCCTGAACAGGTTTTCAGGAAATAATGGTCGACGTACCTACCATTTCAACTGTTTTCATCGATCGCTGAATTACCGACGCCGTCTCGTTCAGTCAGCTAATTCGCAAATTCCTTGCGCCGCAGCCTTTTCCACGACCAACACCAGAAGTTGCAACCGCCTTTCATTCCTTCCGTGCCATCGCATTCGAATCGCATCCATACGGAGCCGCGCGCTTCTCACATACCCAGCCCCGCAAAAGGGTGGGAAAGGCGATCGCGTAACCCATCTACCGTACCTACGTGTATACCCACAACCACCGAGACCGGTGCCCAGAGCAGTACCCATCGAGTACGATAATTACGGGAGCAGGTCGACCACGCGCCCCAATTCTCTTTCGGCGATTTATAAACGCTGGCGGCGTCGCTCTGCCCGCAACATGAAATTCGAAACCTTTCGAAGAACGGAGCGCGGAAAATCTGCAGCGCGAAAAAAATAACGAGGCGCGAAAGCAGACCGGTTGAACAATTTCAAAAAGAGCGAAGCGCATCCCTTTCTGGGCTATGCGAGGGCCAGGTTGGCAGAGCCATACGACCGGCTCTCAGGCCACCACTTTCGCTTCTTCTCTCTGGCATTTTACAATCGTACATCGGTGAGCACATCGCCACCACTGTACGTATTAATACGCACAAAAGGTCGCCTATAAATGCGATTCCAAGTACGATGGCCTATACCTGCGGTGCTGAAAAATGGTTCCGTCACGCGACGGTTTCGCCTCGCTATGCCCTCGACATGCAATGTACACGCCTCACGCCACACAACAAACCAGCCACCCCACTCATTACGGGTGCCGTCTGGCGTAAACCAATAGACGCGAATACGCTGGCGAACTCGGTCGCCGACGACTGAATTACAGCGACTGCAACGCAATTGAAACCGCCCGTCGATTCGCAACGCGAAATGAGAATCGCCGCAAAACAACCAGCAAAATTTCAGTCGACAAACGATGAAAACCAACAAAAAAAATGTTGGAATGGACGCGACGCGACGCGACGCCCACTTATCCGACCATTGTCCCACCAAACAGCGTCGAGTTTCGCAGACCAAACCAGTCGGAGGTGCGTCTCGAGCGTCGTTCCAAAAGGATAACCGAGAACGAATACTAACCGTGGAAACAGAAAATCCAACTGATTCTAATTGATTCCAACCGCATTTCATGGCACTCGTACAGACGTTCAGACCTACCTACCTACCTACAAGCATTGGCTACTGCTACACTTTCTATCAGCCTACAAGTACTTTAGGAACTTCTTTATCGAAAAGACGATGCAACGCCAAGTGGTGTCATAACTCTCCAATCATAACACTACCATTTCCACTCTCCAAGAAATCGCCATATTCTCCTCCCAAAACTTCTAACTATAAAAACTCATAAAACCGTGTACATTTTATCTTCTTTACCTTCTCTTTTTATTACACTTATTATTCCTACGTAACTTACTATTTAATATTTCACTGTTTTATATCTTGTTTAATACAACCTTTTAACATTTACGAGTATTTAATTATTTTGTAACCAATATTCTCGTTACAATGAGCTGAAGGGGAGTGATGTAAATCACACGAGTATCAATCACCTACTATATAACGTGTGTCACCACTATTTTTTGCAACACCGCCTCCCCCCAAAACAAAAATAAAAAAATATAAACGAATATTTTAGCAAACAGGAAACATATAATCGTAAACTATCCTCTATCTTTAAACTAAATCTTGTGGGGGGAAAGGCTATGGTGCTGGCCTGCAAATATAAATGTCCTCAGTTCGAACAGAGCATAGAAATTTTAGGGGAAATAAAAAATTAAAAAAAGCAGTTAGTACCAGTGTATAAAATGACGCATGCGCCCAAGGCGATGTATAAAGAAAAGACCGGTGTATAAAATTATAATGTAAATTATTTATACATCGGTCCTAAATGGTTGTTCTAAAATTGCCTGCTTTATATATCGTCAACGTGCGTATAAAAATGAAGTTTATAAACAGATGTTGCAAAAATATAAATGTATAAGAACTAGATAAACATCAGGATTGGCGCTTAGAGACGTAAATTGACATAATTACGTTTATTCACACGACAGAGAAGGTAGAAAATTTAAAGAATACCTACAATTCTGAGAATTGCCTATAATGTTCTTTTGCCTTTCCACAAAAAATAAAAATAAAAAAACTAGAAATTTGTAACAATTGTCTACATTTCCTACATTTTACTCTACATTCTCTACTGTACACAATTTGATACATATAAAATAGCCTACCCTGATAAATACCTACGTATATGAATATACAAACCCTGAAAAGCGCCACTTCGCGGCACTTTGGCCAATATTGAATATCACAGAATTTACAAATACAACAAGGCAAAAACAAAAATACCCTATAATACCTTTACTTTAGAATGCTATCCTTTCTGACTGAAAATCTTTCTCTCATTTCCCTAAAGAAAAACAATTATTAGAATTATTGCCAGATGCACAAAGTTACAAAGTTGTTAGGATCCCGTAATAGTTAACTTACGGAAGAAAATTTTCCCATAAAAAAAAATTATTATAACAAATACAGTGGGCCATATTTTACCTAAACAACTACATTCTACACAGGCGTAAACAATTTTATTTAACACCTAAATTACTAACCAAATACAACTGACTTGTCCTTTTCTTTCGAAGTAAAACCTAACAGCAATTTTATAGAGAATATTTGAGTATGAAATCAATTTGAAAATTAACGGTCTTTGGCTTAAGTAAGTTTACTCACACTTCCCCCGTCATCTTTCTATAAAATAAAGATGTCGACTCTCTTCCTTTTTCCACTAGCTAATCATAGTAAACTTTATCCAATTATGACACACACCATGTTCCTGACATCAGAATATAAAAGCCATCATACTCAAAATGTTTCTTTGCTCATTCGTTCTCAAGTCAGCTCGTTTAACATTGCTTACTTTGTACCTGTACGTAGCAAACCTGAATTATTACATTGTAGTATAATTTTTATAGCGTTTGAATTGTTTGAAGTCTTCCATTAGATGAAGTTAATGCCCACCGTAGGAGTACGGATAATACGGAACTATAATTTATTAATCAAAGTATTCTTTAGTATTATTCCAGAATTACTTGTGGTTCTTCCATAAGTAAATTTTTGGAGGCAGTATACACATTGAAAATAGGTTCAATTTGAGTAACTACCACTTCTTTTTGGGGTTACAATTATTTACATAAAGTTGAGACCTGAATGCTGGAAGTTAATATGTCGCACTTAATCAACTATTTCCATTCTAAATTATATAAATTTTTTTCCAAAAGTTTCTAAAAAATAGCTTCCCTAGATGGAATCACCGAGTGAGAGTGTACATTTTCATCAATAATTCAAGAGACGACTTATCACAATCCCGAACCAAGTTTTGTTTAATATTATTTCATTTTCATAAAACTTATTTGACTGGACCATAGATACTGTGTATATGATACATATACCAAAATATCAGTTTTGTAATTTTGGACACACCATATTTTACGAAGGGGGAGCAATTTTGGAGACTTCATAACCAGTAGTATATTTTTGTAAGTATGGCATATCAAACAGATTTTAGATTGGGAGGTCAAAATCCACAACTTTGTCCCAAAGAAGCTACGGACTATGATGATAGGATGAAACAGCTTCCTTGGGACAACACAAGTCACGAAAATTTTAGTTCAATCGGTCAAATGGGTCTGAAGTGTGGTATGTGAACTGGGGTACCTACATATAAAATAAATTACCCGATCTTCATATCAAATTTTTGAGATATCTCAAATGTGGTCCAAAAGATTATCAAAATTAAATTCATGAAAAAATCAGAAAATATAATTTTGAGCAAGGATAAGCCAAGTATCATGTACTCTATTTCAAGTACCATCCACAATCACCCAACTAGGACTATTATCCGAGCCGATACATTCTTAAGAGAAATTCAGTCTCACCCATTGCTCACATCCAGCCTCTCAATATTGCCTCATTGCACACCACACCTCAACCCATATTGGTGGAAGTTAGCAAATCTTAAAGAAAATAATACTAAATGCACACAAAACCATTATATTTAATAGCCAACTAAAATCCAAGATGTAATTTTAAATCTTACCTCCACTTCCAGTAGTAAAATCTTATAAAAAATGCACAAACTTCTAAATTTTAAATTCAAAGAAAGGTTAGTCTTCCAGAAGGTTAGTTGAATTCTAGATCCAGG
Organism: Ericerus pela; assembly: GCA_011428145.1. Taxonomy (NCBI): domain Eukaryota; kingdom Metazoa; phylum Arthropoda; class Insecta; order Hemiptera; family Coccidae; genus Ericerus; species Ericerus pela. Next base: position 593,842 of record WOFM01000609.1, read on the forward strand.
ATGATGAAACTAACAATGATCAACCAAGGTGTGATGGAAATGCTAAAGTTTTGATCAACAATTTCTCCAGAAAATGGAACCAAATCGAATATCAAAAAATAATTTTGTTATCTCCAGGAAGAAGAACTTTGAATGAATTTTGATTTTGGTGTTGTGAATTTTTAGTTCCATGGAGAAAATGAATTCTTACTTTCCACTTATTGAGATCTGTGGAAATTATAGCTGATTATTTTAAGACAGCTTTACCGTAAAATTATACGTCCCAAAGAAACACAACTTAAATTTTATCTTAAATAGCCTAAACTTCGTTGGTCTCAATATTAATTGCGATTACTTTTTCTAAAAAATATTACAGAAAAAGACTTCGAATTGATCACAAAAAGGACTTTTTAAATTGAAAAATTAATAAATTTGAAAAACAGGCTATTTCTACTAAGTCCAGTTCAGTAAGTTCCTCGAGTGACTTATTCTTAGTTGCGATGTAATTAGATACTCAAAACTAACTTCAAGAAAATTTTCAGTTTCATAGAGAAAGATTTGAAAAAGAACAAGGGAAAAATAGGAGGAAATTATGTGATTATATAGGCGATCAATCAGAGTTGACCAAAGGCAAATACAATGGGGTGCTATGTTTTTACACCACATTCAACATGCATTAAGATTAGAATTTCAAAAAGCAAAAATATGAGTGAAGGGCAAAGAATGGGGGAACATTCTTCACTAAATAGTTTAAAAAAAGTTAGATATAGGAAGTCTGTTGGTTGGAAAGAGATACAGATAGCAGCTTCCTGAAAAAATGAAGGTGTGAAAAAAAAGTAAGACAAGAGGTGTATTTGAACATATAGGAGAGAAGGAAATGTAGAGTATCTATTATCTGTATGTTCCTCTATGTAAGTGAAATACAGAAGCCTACATCTGCATCGATAGATTTCCCACACTCTATATATTCTCCTACGTGTAAAAACTATGTATGATCTTAGCACTAGGGTGACGTATCCACAAAGAATGTTCATATTTTTTTGTCTTTATATATATATATTGTAGGTTTTGTCGGCTTGGGGAATCAAACCTGGGACCTACATATATGCCAACTAAAAGTGGTGAACTTAACTGCATGGCCATCTCACCGCCAACTGTAACTGGCAAATGTATTTCATATTAGACAAGGTATGGTGGTTCCCACACACTCCCCCCTCTAGAGAGACTCAACATGAGTTTAACAACATTAGATACTGTGGGAGGTTAGGCGGAGTTAGAAACCCCTCTTATACCTATACACACAGGCTTATACTACCTATACGGGTTCTATTTCCACTATATAGGGAGCCATCTATCGGTGACTCAAGTTAGGAAGGAGAGTTGTGAGTTCCACTATGCACCACTAGGGTGCGTGCATGTCCAGCACACATCAAGGGTCACCAAATGTAGGTTTTGTTGGCTCGGGGAATCAAACCTGGGACCTACATATTTGCCAGCTAAACGAGGTGAACTTAAACGCATGGCCATCTCACCCCCAACTATAACTGGCAAATGTATTTCATATTAGACAAAGTATGGTGGTTCCCACATATATATGTATATATGTAAAATACGTGTACGTATTTTAGAAATAACTGGCTATTTCACGTCCGTCTTATCATTTCCATAGTACGGCAGAATCGAATGTATCGAGATTTAGCTGATAAGACAGGACTGTGTAACTGCAAGTAAATTTTTATTTGATTTCATTCGTGTGCTGTGGTTATAATGTAGACGATCAAAACGTTTCTTTCTAGTAATTTTCTGCTAAACTATGTAATATGACAATCTAAGATTTAAGTAATTTTGTAATCGAGTAATGAACTTTTTAATCTTTGTATTTCACTTCTTTTAGGTAAGTTGAAATAAGTTTGATGCTAAGTATGTAAATTATCTGATTCTTAAAATATATTTTCACTTCTTTTAGTGCAATCGAGATATTGTTCATATTTCATTCAAAATTACTTACAAATACAAAGATTAATTCTTTGATCAGCGATGTCGCCAGTTCGATTACAAGTTTTCATGCTTGCTGAGGCTGCTGCTGATGGGAAATCTACTGTTATCAGAATAAAAAGAGTTAGAAAACCAGGGGATGAAATGTGGTACGCTTTTCCTCCTGAATTTCAATCGCTGACTATTCATGCCAAGCTGTTAGCTACGGGTTCAATGAAAGCTGCCAGAGATGCGCTTAAAGCCCGCGGACAGTATCGCACTGTAAATGTTAGCCTGTCTGAGGAGCTAGCAAAATCATATCTGGATGATGACGGTAACTTTGTCTTTTCTGATTATTTTTTGTCATCGGTAGAGACTGGTTCTTCGTCTGTCGCGCCGGTAGTGTCACTGGAGAAACAGGAATCACTAAAAGAAATAATGAAACATTTTCTGGTCGATAAATTAACATCCAAGAATTCAAACGTAGTTGCTTGGGCTGTTAGTTTTGAAAAAGAAGTAGCTCGGTTTTCTCTTGTTGGATCCAGAGTTATTGAGGTTTTTCACCTTTGCTTAGATACGTCAATGAATGACTGGTTCCTGAGTACCCAAAAGAAAATTGGTGTTGATGCTGACTGGGCTCTATGGCACGAGGATCTTATCGCCACATTCGGTGACGTATCTTGGAAACCGATCCGATTTGCTTACAATTTCCGATATTTATCGGGCTCCTTAATAGAATACGTTATAAAAAAAGAAAAATTAATGTTAGATCTAGACCATTTTATCGCTGAAAATGTATTACTGAATTTAATAGTGTTAGGCTTGCCGGCTCATATTCAAGATTCATTGAATCGTAATTCAGTAACTTCGGTAAAATTATTAATTTCTAAATTAAAAAAATATGATGCTGATAACCCTGCTCGTCGTACATCTTCTGAGAATGCAAATTCGACTATGTCAAAAAAAACAAATACGATTGTTCAAAATGTTAATGGTATTACTAATTATAAGAAATTTACTCCTAAAAAAAAAACATGTTCGATTTGTGATAAATTAGGGAAATTTGGTAGAATTCACTCGGAAAATGTCTGCTGGTTTAAGGACTCAAAAAAAAATGAAATTAACAAAGTAAAATCTGTAAATAATTTGGAGATAGAGTCCGAAATCAATAATTCAGATGACTTGCCAAAAAACGAGTAACGGTACCACTGATTCAATTACGTCTTTTAATTAATGATTCTATATTATGTAACGGTATTTATGATTCCGGCTCAAATATTTCATTAATAAACTATAAATTTGCAAGGAAAAATAAAATAAAAATTAACTCTTGCAACAATAATTTTAAAATGGTCAGTGGTACGGCTTCAGTCTTTGGAATCGTAAAAATCAAAGTAAAAATTTTTGATATCGTCAAATTTGTAGATGTTTTTGTGATAAATTCGATTAATTTTGATTATGATTTTTTGATTGGCTTAAATATGATAAAGGATTTTGGGTTACACCAAGACCATGAATTGAATATCTCTCAGATTAACGTAATGGATAATAATAAAAAAATTGATCTCGGAACCGTAGTTCAGTCTGCACCGTTTACAGTAAATTTTAATGAATCTATTAAAATTAATGAATTCGAGGCAAATTTGGATCATTTAAATAATTACCAAAAGAATAAAATAACTTATTTAATTGAAAAACATAAATCTATTTTTGCGAAACACAAATTTGATACGGGTTGTGTACACAACCACGAAGCTTCGGTTAAATTGACTGAGCATAGGTATGTATCTCGCAAGCCGTACAGATGTAATCCTATTGATCAGAAGGAAATTGAATCTCAAATTTCCCAGTTGTTAAACCATGGTCTGATCCAGGAATCTACATCTCCTTTTGCGGCTCCAGTTACACTGGCATTTAAAAAAGATGAGTTTGGCGTTCGAAAGAAGAACAGATTATGTATCGACTTTACGGCATTAAATAAGCTTATTGTACCTGAAAGTCAACCTTTCCCATTAATAGAAGATTTAATTGTGAAGACTAGGGATTGTGTTTATTTTTCAGCTTTCGATATTAATTCCGCTTTTTGGACTATTCCCTTACGCAAAAAAGATTCTTATAAAACAGCTTTCGTCACACAAAATGGCCATTTTGAGTGGACATGTTTGCCATTTGGCCTAAAAACATCTCCCGCAATTTTTCAAAGGATCCTACAAAATATTATCCGACGTAACGGGTTGGACTATTTTTGTGTAAACTATATTGATGACATTCTAGTTTTTTCAAAAACATTTGAGGAACACTTGGAGCACATTGATAAATTGTTTATGGCCATTAAAAAAGAAGGTTTTAGATTGAAACTATTAAAATGTAATTTTGCCAAAAATAACGTAAAATATTTAGGCCACATAATTAGCAATAACGTAACTAAGCCTGTTTTTGATAATGTGCTCCCTATCAAGAATTTTCCCATTCCTCAAAATAGAAAGAATGTGCGCCAATTTTTAGGGAAGGTTAATTTTTATAAGAAATATATTCCAAAGGCTGCACATATTTTAGAACCGTTACACAATTTATTGAAGAAAAACGTAGATTTTAATTGGTCAACAGACTGCCATAATAGTTTCGAAAAGATAAAAAGTTATTTATGTTCAAGTCCTTGTTTAGCTATTTATGATCCTTTAAAGGAGACAGTTTTATACACTGATGCAAGTTTGGAAGGACTTGGTGCAATCCTGAAACAAAAACAGAAAGACGGAAATTTTCGGCCAGTCGCTTATTTTTCCAAAAAGTTAAATGTTTATCAAAAAAGAAAAAGGCGATTTTTTTGGAGTGTCTGGCAATTAAAGAGGCCTTAATGTTCTGGCAACATTGGCTTCTTGGAAAGAAATTTGTCGTTTATTCAGATCATAAACCGCTTGAGAATCTGAACGTAAACTCTAAATTTGATAATGAACTTGGTCAGCTTATGTTTTACTTGTCTCAGTTTGATTTTTCAGTAAAGTATTTACCTGGTTCCGAGAATCAGGAGGCCGACTGTTTGTCGCGTAACCCTGTCCTCGAACATTTTGAAACGCATAAAGAACTTAAAATAGTAAATTTTATTCAATTTAATGAAATAGCTATGGACCAAAATAAATTTTCAAGAGACTATTTCCAAAAAAATAACGTAATAAAAAAAAATAATATACTCTTCATGAACATTAGAGGTAAAAATAAAATTTTGATAACAGAAGATTTAGCGACTAAAATAATAAAGATAGTTCATGAAAAATTTGGTCATATTGGTCCTAAGCAGCTTTCGTTCCATCTTATTCCAATTTATTATTGTAAAAATTTTTTCAAACTGATTACCTCTTTCTGTCAGAATTGCGCTATTTGTACTAAAAATAAGTCCAGAGCATCTTTTCGTTATGGTTTTCTATCTCAGTTGGGCCCTGCGACTGAACCGTTTCAGATTATGTCAATAGATACAATAGGTGGCTTTAACGGAAATAATACTTCAAAAAAATATTTACACTTATTAGTTGATCATTTCACACGTTTTGCGTACATTTTACCATCAAAAACTCAAAAAGCCACAGATTTTATAAATTTAATACGTAAAATTTTAAGAGAAGGACAGAAAATAGAGACACTTCTGGCGGATCAATACGGCGGAATAAATTCAAAAGAATTTAAAGAATTTCTGGAGTCACACAATATCAAATTAATTTTTACAGCCGTAGACTGTCCTTTCTCCAACGGTCTCAATGAGAGACTAAATCAAACTCTGGTGAATAGAATACGCTGTAAAGTTAACGAAAACAAAATAAATAAAAAAAAGCCTTGGTCAGTTTTAGCAGAAGAATGTGTTCAAGAATATAACGATACTATTCATTCATCAACCTTATTTTCACCAAATTATTTAATGAATAATATTAAAGTAAATTTATGTCCAAAAGATATTCCGATGCCTAACGTAACAGATCTGACCAATGACAGGTTATTAGCATTTGAAAATTCCCAGAGAAGTCATAAATATAATAAGCAAAAATTTGACTCCAAGAGAAAAGATATTTCTTATAGAGTTGGCGATTTAGTCTATGTAAATCATGGTAATCTGTTAAACAAAAATAAACTCGATGAAATAAGAACGGGCCCGTTCAAAATAACTGAAAGTTTGTCAAATGTAATATATCGCGTAGATGCTGGTTATCAGAAGAAAGAGTCAAATTTGTTCCATGTTTCCAAATTACTCCCCTTTGTTTCGTAATTTTCTCAGGTATGGGGATGTAAAATACGTGTACGTATTTTAGAAATAACTGGCTATTTCACGTCCGTCTTATCATTTCCATAGTACGGCAGAATCGAATGTATCGAGATTTAGCTGATAAGACAGGACTGTGTAACTGCAAGTAAATTTTTATTTGATTTCATTCGTGTGCTGTGGTTATAATGTAGACGATCAAAACGTTTCTTTCTAGTAATTTTCTGCTAAACTATGTAATATGACAATCTAAGATTTAAGTAATTTTGTAATCGAGTAATGAACTTTTTAATCTTTGTATTTCACTTCTTTTAGGTAAGTTGAAATAAGTTTGATGCTAAGTATGTAAATTATCTGATTCTTAAAATATATTTTCACTTCTTTTAGTGCAATCGAGATATTGTTCATATTTCATTCAAAATTACTTACATATATATATATGTAAGCTCTTTAGAAAATAATGAAGAATCATGTAGACACATCTTTCATCTTTCCATACTTAAAATCCATCAATAGATGAATATGATACAAATCTAATATATATATGAGAGATCTCTGCAACTCACTATATCAGCGAGTGCGAAACACAGACAGAAACTGTGGTTATTTTAAGAATGTGAATACATATTCTTACATATATATATATATATGTATATAAGTATATAAGATGCTCCCAGCTGGAAATATTTCCAAATTCCTCGCTAGTCACATATCTATGTGGTGTCAATGACCATTTAAAAAGAGGGTGTACAATTGCTGACTGAGAGACATAGAAAGGAGAATACCAAAAATAGATAAAGCAAAAGTACATGGAAATGTATACGACAAACCAATATCAAACCTTAGAAAACTGAATCCCAAATTTTGCAAATTTAAAATTGGTGAATTTTATATGGAATTGACAAGAATTTTTTAGACAAAGAATCTTTCAAGAAAGAAATTTACCCTCAAAGTTCAGTTCCACCAAAAATTTTGGTTTAGTTCCTGCTGATGAGAAAAAAGTTTATCAAAAAGAAGGATGGCACAAGGAGAAATTTTAATACCAACTAAAAGGAATTGAGAAAGGTCTTATAAGTCATAAGTTGGATATTTTGTGATGATGAAATCAGATACTAAAAGTAGATACTCAAGTTCACTCTGACAAGCTATGGAAAAAACAAAAATAACTTGTTTAGATTCCTACTTATACGAACCAGTATTGCAGCCAAAAATATTCTATGTTAATCTGATTAGAAAAGTTTAAATACCACAAAAGTTATGGTTTACACAATTAACCAATAACCAATAAATCAACAAATATAGATGCCCAATACATAGATCTAATTTTGTTTTATATGTATATGTATATTAGAAACTGTTTTTTTTATTCTATTTTATTTGTTTTCTTTAATTTTTGTTTAGCTGTATGATACCATGAGACAATGTAAGTGTTGAATTTAGGTGAAAATACACAACTTTATCCCCTAAAGAGGCCAAAGACTTGGACGATGACTTTAAATATCCCTCGGAACATAAAAAATGAATCCTGAAAATTTCCTCTCGATCTGTCAAATGGTTCTTAAGTTATGAGCGAACAGACAAATTAACTTTGAGTTTTGTTATTATAGAAAACAAGGTGAATTATCCGCCTTTCAAGCAGATATGACAGAATTAATTGCAAGAAAACTGGTCTGGAACTAACATTTTTACTGAAAACTTTCAAACGTAATTACGGCTTTTATTTTTTTGAGTTTCTGTTTTTCAGAACTGACACTGAAGTAAATCTTTGAATTGAATTGAGAACTACAGTCTAAGAAAACAGGTAGGAGGTACAGGAATAAAATATTTAGAAAAAATATTCAAAATTAATTACAGCTATTAGTTTTCTGAGTTTGAACTTCTCCGAACTGACATAGAACTAAAATTCTGAACTACTTAGAATTAGGAACTAAATTGCAATAGAACAGGTCTGAAAGTGAAACTTTTCATGAAAATAATCGAACACAATTCCAGCTTTTAGTTTTTCGCGTTTTCATTACTCAGCACTAACACTAAAACATGTAAGTATAACTGAAAACTAACCTTCAAAGAGAACAGTCAAACTAAAATATTTAATGGTAACTTTCGAACTTATAATTACAGCTCTCAAAACACAGAATTTGAAACGAAACTTTGTAAAAAAAAAAAAAAAAAAAAAAAAAAAAACCTAATAGAGGTGCAGAATTTTGCGAAAATCAGTCAAGTTGGGGGCGGAAGAATGCAGGAATAGAAGAAAGCAGCTTCAATTTATATTAGATAAGGGTATAAAACTATAATATGATACTATATGGTATGGGTTTATTCGATTCCGCGAGAAAATTCAGCAATTTTACCTCCTTACTTATCTTTCTTTTTTTTTCCTCAAACTGGCTATTCGGATTGGTAAAATTCGGAACTTGAACATTGAAGTTTTTTGTTTTCATTTCTTAGTAAAGTAGAACTGAGAACTAACTTTCAAACATTACAGGTCCAGAACTAAAAATCCTAATGAAAACTTTCGAACTTGACTAACGCTCTTTCGGACTCATGAATTTTAACTTCACAGAACTGTCATCGACATAAAAACCATTAAGTAAAATTAAGAATTAACTTTGAAAAGAACAGAGTTTGGAACTGAAATTTTCGAATTTGATTACGCAGCTTTCAGAACACAGCTTTGGAAATTAAATTTAGCACAAACCGTCGAAGGATGGGCGTCTCCGTGGGGTGAAAACTTTGAAAAAATCCGTCAGGTCGGAGAGGCCTGACGTTGCGACAAAAAAAAGCAATTTCAATTTATAGTATAGATAAACGAAAAAATTTCAGTCAATTTTGTGACCGACTTATGTAGGGAAATTATTCAGTCGATGCGTTCGAAGAGAGTCGAGTTCCCATCAAAATTTCTTTCGGAACACCACTCCTTCGGTGAGCCCCGGGGCCGGATTCTTTCTCTGCCAGCCTGGGCATCGACAGTACGATCGATAAGCACACAGCTGCAGGACACGCACACAGATAGCGTATAGGCCACTGTTAGGTTAGTGAATCGAGGACGGAAAAATACGGTGGTCGACGAGAGCGGTGATAAAATGAGGTCGACGAACCCGGCTCGCGGTCGATTTTACGACACGATCGTATAAAACACAATCGCCCATTACTCTACTCTACATTTTTCTATAATTCGAAACGAGGACCAAACAACAAAATACAGCCCCCGGCAATTTGTACTCGCCGTCGCGTCAATTTTACCAACTCCTATCAACGCGACGCGACGTTCATTTCCATTTAAATTCAATTATTTTTCATCCAGAGCGGCACGCTCGAAAAAATAACCCGCGTCCCTGCTCGACAGCTATCGACACACGCGCGCGCACGCGCACGCGCGCACATCCACATACACGCGCGCGCGTGTGTCATCATTTCATCAGCTCACTCGGTTTTCACTTCTCACACAATCACAATCAGTTTCGTCACTTCTTTACTCGAAACGATCGTCAAGTTCATTCTGTTCGTTACTCTCTTTTCTCTCTCTCCCTACCCGATAATCGTAGTTCAAAAGGCACAATGCTTAAAACCTCATTAGATCCACCGAAAAAGTGAAATTAATTTTCGCATAAAAGGGGCATCGAGTCTCGTCAATTTGGCCAGTGCTCCCCAAAAAATCAACTCCGCTCCAACATCATTTAAATTAAAGAATGGTTAGTAGATTCGAATAATAATTAGGAAGAATAGCACATTCCTGAAAGGCAATGCCTAGTTTTTCTTTAGGCACTAAAAGCAGCTCGTCTCAGGCGGCAAATTCTGAAGAGAAGAAAAAAAAATGTTTTGACTCTCGTGTCACATTTCCAAATCAATAACTCTAATTTCGAAAAAAATATAATTCGATCGTTTTGTGTGTGTGTGTGTGTGTGTGTGTGTGTGTGTGTGTGTATGTTTGGTTCATTACTTTTGAAGGGGACGGAAAAATTGTAACTCAAACCAGGCTCTGGTCAAAGGAAAAAAAACCAGAATCGCGGACTAATAAAATAATAGGCGTAGAACATTTGGAGTTGGAATGCTACTCGGATCGGCACACTACAAAAAAATAAAAAATAAATAAAAAAAAGTATATACATTACACATATACTTACATATAGGCTTTATTATACGCCTTCACGAAATCCCTCCATGCTTTACGGTGCTCTATTAGGAAATTTCAATCAAATTTCATTAAAAATTATCGATAATTCATATTTTTTCCAAAAGTTTCGCTTTTATCTACTTATCTAAATTTTCAATATTATTCACTGAAATATAAAAAAAGAATACGCAGAAATTGAGCGATCCTGAGAGAATAACCTTCTGAAAGAAAATAATCTACAAATGATTAACAAATTTCATGAAGGAGAGACTGGGGATAGGTTGGACATGGGATATTGACAGTGTGTACACAGTGGCATGCAGAGACATACAACTAGAGAGATGTCCAACGCTCCATATGCGCTGTGGTTTAAAAATACCAGAAAGATAGAGAAGAAGCATGTTCAGTTATAAGTTCTGTATATATTTTGTTGTGAAAACAGACATCTCCATACCAACACAGACAGACAGACAGACAGACAGACAGAGACAGACACACACACACACACACTTTTAAGCTACGACACATGCGCAGCAATAAATATCAGATTTTGAAACATTCTATCTTTGACATGTTTTTGATCTGGTGTTGGACATCTCTTTAGCTATATGTCTCTGGTGACACATCGCTCGGTACCACATAGTTGTATTTCACATCATAAGTAGGCAACACTGATGCCCAACTATTACCAAAATCAGCATCATTAATTTTTTTTTTTTTTTTTAACAAATTATCTTTTACAAATTGTAAATAATATATTTTCTGATGCTAATAAAGCTACCGTCAATTTTTCAAAAAATAAATAAACTTGAAAGTATCGAACCAAATTGCTACACTGAATGTTTCAATGTAGGTACTGTTTAGTTGAAACTCATTAACCCGTTCTACTTAATATTTTTGGTATGTTTTTAGTTCTGTAAAATGAAAAAACTGAAAAAATTGGTAACCAAAACCAAAAAAGTAACCACACTTTTATGACAAGAATGGCATATGATACAAATGCACTTGTATCTTCAAAATGAAGCTTTTTCCAAGTTACCTCACGTTGTTCCTCACCATTCTAAAGAAAAAATTTTTTTTTCAGTTTTACCACGTGTGGAAACTTTATCCATGAGAGGATTTAGGGGCTTAGCCCCTTGACAACTGTAGCCGCTGAAAGACTGGAAATATTTGTGTATTACATGTTAAATAAAAATATGTTTGTTTGTAATTACCTGCACATATGTGCAAGTATGTTGCAAACACCGATCAGTGACTAATCGATAGTTCATTCTTACAACGATGTCACCAGATCAGTTATCAGTGCATGTGCCATAATTTACGGGTTGTCATAGTAACCGTAAATTACATCGCGTTTAATTACATACAGACGTATGTATTTGTACATACGTGTGTCAGTGTGTGTGCCAAGAGCTGGGTATAAAAAGCTCCGGTAATCACTGAACTTCAGCCAGTGTTTACTGTGATTGGCTCTCCCATATGTTTATAAAAAACTGGTAAGCACGTAAAGCCGTTGGGCATCTTGTAAAGTGGAATCTCTTTCACGATGTAAAATATTCCACACCATGTAAACCTGGTGAACTGAACAGCCTCTTTCAAGTTTTAGCACTATACGTCACAACTGAATTTCGAGTTTTTGAAAATAGTTAAAGAACCGCACTTTTTTTTTCGAATATCGAACAAATATTATGTGTGCGTGCATGCATGTGTTTCTACGTGCCTGCACTATTCTTAGCTGTTTAAAATGTTTTCTTGTAGGTGATTGCGTTCAATACCTGATTTCATTAGTGAGAGACGACGGCACGGATAACAACTAAGCTTTCAGTAACTTTACAACATTTTCCAAGTACCTTGGCATTTCTTCGATCATTTCTGAGTTTTGACAATTTTTTAGGTCGGAGAAAATTTCGACTCAACAATATTTTTCACGGAAAAGTTCTGAGAAAATTTGGAGATTAATGAGAAAATATAATTAATGAGATGGAAATTTCGATTGCGATAACTTTTCACAGGGCCGTATGTAAGATTCACTTCCGGAGAGGGTTTTACAAATTTATAAAACAATTTCTTAGTGAAGAGACTGAAAAAAAAAAAATTTCAGATAATTTGTCTGTTATAGAACATTTATACAGGTATTAGCATTTTTTCCATTCTATATTTGGATAGCCCGGAGGTTTTCCACCTCTCTCCTCCATCGAACACCCTTCCGACTCTATAATAATATCGATCGATGCTAAAGAAGTTCATATTTTTCGAAATTTGTTTCTTTCACATAAAACAATTGGGCTAAATAGTAATTCAAATATTCTATTCATTTACGATTCGTAGGATTCGCTGGATCTTGGGGGACTGCAATCCTTAATCGGTATGCAATTAAGGACAGTTCTAAAAAAAATTTTTTCAAACAAAATACCGTATATCGCTCTTTCATCGCACGTCCGTCGATAACACCGATAAAAGCGATAGAACTAATAGAGTGAGAATTAGATTAAAACCACAGACATAGTTGTAATTTATTGTTAAGAGTATCAACGATGAGTAAGCGTGTAAGGCAAAAGTAAGGCTGAACCTTCTCGTTCGGATTCTAGGCGTCGCGTTTCGTCTTATGGGAACGAAAAAAATGCGAGATTCCGAAGTAGATGACCTCGTCATGGCCACCGACAACCATTCGCATTCTTCAGCCATCTAGCCTGGCCTTTTTATTTTATTTTTTGTTTCCTTCGCCTTCAACGTATATGACACACGCAAACGCATTCGTCGTCTACTTCACTCCAATATTCTCTCTCACGATTCTCATTCCAGTCGTGTACCGGATCCTATCGTTAGAAAATGAGAACGTATCGACTTCGACTTCTATTTTCGACTTGTTCTTGGGCCGCCTTTAAAAATGTCCACGAGATAAAAGCGGAAATGCATTCTGCATTCCACCGAATTCGGAAACTATAAACGGGAGAATCAGGCACACCTAGGAACGCAGCCAGAATTTCTTCAAAGGGGGCAACGAAAATACTATTCGATGACTCTTTTTTTCGTTTGTCACCTTTGCAATTTAGAAAATTTGAGAAATTTAGCATCTATGGAACCCACTGAAACATATTTATTACTAAAAATTTTTCTAAATTTTAAAAGTGACAAACAAAAAAAAAATCAAAATAAGGTCATGGGGCAATCGCACCCCTTGACCCTCCTTGGCTACGCCCTTGGGCACACCCTGAGGCGGAAAGGCCTTTACTGCTACATTATGATTCATTATAATATAGGTGAATACTATACACATACAGTGGGGCATAAATTAGTTGAAAGCCAATCAAGTCCGGAAATTGTTTAGCTTGGGCAGCGACGTTAATTTCAACTTCGATGGATATATGAGATAACGTTCCAAAATTTACGGCAGAAGCTCGCGAATTCTTTTACGGGCAGGGTAGGTAGAGCGAAGTAATTTGTTGAATAAAATGTCCATAATTATGACCCTTATTATCGAGTTAATAACGGTATCTTTGTAGAACGAAACCGTCCCAGCTGGCTATAACGAACAGATTGCTACAACCAGGTTGCAGTGGATATTTGGGCCATCAAATACTGATCGCTGCAAATTGAACAGTATCAATCACTAACGATACATATGAGGATCGGGTTGACATTTTCATGAAAGATAGTACACACAGAGGACCAAGTCTGATGGGTGTTTAGTGCCTATCAGTGTAGTAGTTTCCGAGAATACTCAAAAAGAAAAAAATGCTGGAAAAGTGAATTTTCAAGTATTTTGAGAGACTGATCGAAGGGATTTTGCTGAGATGTTCATGAAAGATGGCATGGTGACGGTAATGAGAAATTGTTTTTTTTTTTTTTTCTTAATGCTCAAGCATTTGAGCATTTGTTCAGAAAATGCTTGAAAAATAGATAATTGACATTTAAAAGGATACTCTCAATAATGAGCATATTCTCAATGAACATATGCTCAAAAATGAGAAAATTCTCGAGAATTTATGAGCATTTTCAATAATTTTAATTTCTAACCTAAATAAATAAATAGTAAATTTACAAAAAATTAATTTTCAAAATAGATATTTATTATCAAAGTAAATCATTGCGTGAAATCTAGCGCGCACATGGCTTTTTTCTATATTAATCCATAAAGTTTAAGTTTTATTTTCACTCAACAACTCACAGAACATTTGGAATGAGTAGGTAAGCATGTAATTGTTGCAACTTGCAAGTTTGCAACTGATTACATCTTATTTTAGGAGAAAATATTAAAAATGCTCTAGCATGCTGAGCATATGCTAAACATGCTTGAGCATTTTAAGCATGAGCACGTGCTGAGCAAATTCCAGAGCATACTCAGCATCTGCTCATCAATAATAAATGCTCGAACATTTACCATCACTAGTCTTGCAGAAGTTAAACGTTTGGGGCTTATTAGTTCAATAGTTTTTCAAGGATTTTGAGAAAACGACAAACAGAATAGGTCATTGGACTGAAATTTTCGCAAAAAATAGTAATCATATAGCATTAAGTCTAATAAGAGTTTATTGTCAATTTATCCAGTAATTTCTGAGAAAAATATAAAACCTATAATTAATATAAAAATGTTTTATCCAAGATTTTAAGAAAATTACAAATGAGATCGGACTGAAATTTTTATGAGAAATAAGTAGAACTGGAGTTTGTTTCCTATCGATTCATTAGGTACTTCCAAAAAAAACAAATTGTAAAACACCAAATTGAGGGAAAAATCAAGTCTCTTGTGTTTCTTGAAGTATATTTTTTCATATTTATGGTGTAAGGAGTTCCGAGCATCTTTCCTACATTGCATTTTGTAACAATTTTATATTTAATGTGCAATGGACTACAACGTCAAGAGAGCTTCTTTATAATTACACTCCAGGAGACAAGATTCTGGAATTGGAAAAAATTAAAGCCAGGATTTATTAGTTTACTCCTGTATTGATTATATTTTTTCTCTAAGCTTCGAGATTAAGTGCAGTAACCTACATTAAATATCGAAAATTAATTTTTGAATTTTATATATGTAAGATAAGCTTACTCTTCGCTTATCTTAGATAGCTAAGTCGTTTCATTTTCAATGCTTCTTTTTTCGAACTTCATATATCACCTTGTTGATTCATGCTAGATACATTCTTTGTTAAAACATCGATGCTTGTCCATTTTTGTATACTTAATACTGAACCTATTCTTACATTTGATTCAGTCATCATTTGCGTCTTGATACAGACAGATACACTTTTGTGTTTTTCACTGTGTCATAATTTACTTGAAATTTCCAATTTCACCTTTTATATTCGTGCACTTTGAATTTTCATCAATAAATTTGCCTTGATAAATTGTGTCAAATTTAATTTGTAGTACAAATTGGCATTCAAACTTAAATCCGTGAAAAAACACTTACATATATTTAAAAATAAATTTAAAAAATTCAATATTATAAGGTAGGTAGATAAAAGTTTATAGGCTGGTTGACTGCATTCTGTGGGATATAAACATGAAGAATTTGTGAGAAATATTCTACCTATTGTTATATTTTAGGAACATTGTTGGGGGTGGTAGGATGGTTGCAAGTATTTCATTATTTCACTCCCGCTTGTGCTCATACACATATCACCTTCTCTCTCTCTTACTCACACATCTTCATTATGTTCATTTTCATTTATTTTTTTACACGGGCAAGTAGTATAATCCGAGTGGATGACCTTAGATTACCTATCTTTTATACAAATATTTTTATTTTATTTACAGGTTTTGACAAATTTTCCTCTCTTTATGATGGCTTCCATTCTTTATCCACATTTCCACTTCCGCCATCAAAAATTATATTTTCATATTTTTACCCAGTTGGATTACAAATGGGATATTAAAATTGACCTCACAAAAGGATTAGGGGTGGGGATAATGGAAATCATCCGTTTCACAAGAAAAGAAAATGATTGGTACCATTTTTTCATTTTGACCTAATTTATATATATATATATTTAACTCGAATACGTCGTCGTTGTCTTCTCGTCTATTCACCTTTCTACATGCTGTTTTCCCTTATCGCTTATTTTATATTGCTACGACCTTTATACTTTACCTACACCTATCTTTTACTTGAGTTAGCCACACAGTTATAATACAACATTCACGCGTTTATGTATGTTCTTTCATTTTTGATTTGTTTGTTAACGCATCTTTTACAAATGAAAGTTTTTGATGCCGTAATTGTGTTAACAGGGGACGCAAACGGAGACTTGGATTCGGTAATCATACCATTAGCCAGTAATACACCACATTGTCTTTCTATCTCCTCCTGGTCCTCAAAAGTACATCTATAAGGTTTTTTTGCAACATAAACACTTTTTTCCAAATTAATCGGGCATTTGTACTTCGTAACATTGCCGACATCAAAGGCATCCTTTGCAAATGTAAAATTGTTTTTCTCAATTAATTTACAAATTTTGACTTTACAATTTACGTTAAGATGAGAAGTCTTTTTATCAAACATCTCTTCAGTCATGTAATCGTTCCAAAAATTATTAATTGAAACGTTGGTGTTTACGCAATTGATTACGTTAATTCTCGATACATGCTGATTAAGTTTTAAATTATGGTCCAACGATAAACTGAAAACAGGGATGAGATCAAGACCAATAATACAATCAAACTTTAAAGTCGGAGAGTCGAGAACGTACAAGGGTACTCTCTTAGAGATGGTAAAGATCAAAATGTCAAGCATCGTAATGCCTAGAATGGAGCCCTTGCCGCTCGGTGTGTTGAAAGACGATTTTTCCGGAACATACTTATAGTCTTTCATTTTCTGTAGAGCAGAATACGTGATAGCAGAGGTATTCGCGCCCGGATCATAAAGACCAGTCCAAAATTTTTCGCCTACTTTCACTTTCAACACGACGAACGAGGGCTTCACTCGTTTTTTAAATGCTTTTGGATTTCCTCCTGTAATTCCTCGACTTTGACACTGTGCACTGCTTTTACGTTTACGTTATAATCGGGTTTTGACCAAGGACTATCAGTACGGGAATTATCACGAAATTTTGTTAAACAATCTTTCTCAAAATGAAATCGGTTGTCAAACACTTTCTTCTTGCAGTACGGGCACGGGGATTTAGGATGGAGGGAAGAAAAGGCTGATGTGGTGGGCTTAGAAGTAAACAAATTAGTAGTAGTACGCGTAATTGGACGATCAAGTGAAGAAATAATTGAAATAACTTTACCGAGAGACGGGTCATCTGCCAACAATACACATTCCTGCAGGTGAGTCGGAAAGCCGATGATAAGATGCGCGATTTTGTCTAACTCATGCATCTTAGGGTTGAATGAAACCAGCATGTTCAACTTGGTTTGAACGTAATCATTGAGAGAGCTATGAATGAAATGGTAAGTGAAAGCAGAACGAGCGACGGCGATACCTTTCTGACTAAAGTTTTCCAGAAAACTTTCTCGCCAGAATGACCAAGACGTTGATAAATTTGAAAGGCGCATTGTACCATACCATTTTTCTGCGGCGTCGACAAGAAAAAGGCGAAGTACTTCCCAATACAACGATTTGGCAATATTCAAACGTTTACACTCGGACTCAAAGACTTCCAGCCAGGCTGAAGCATTAGAGGCACCAGATTTGGACCCACTGAATTTTGTAATTACGGCGTCCTTAACAATTGACGAGAGCGAACAAGGAGGAGGAGTAACGTTAGAAGCATCAATAGGTTTAATGGGACTTGCCTTATGACCATTGTCTTCGAGTTCATCTAAAAAAATACCACTGAAGACGGAATTTCCGACTTCATCAATATATAGTTTAGCGACAGCTTCGGGTAACAGGACTTTGAACGAGCGTGTTTTCCATCTTGGTTTCAATTCAGATCTCTTCTCAGCCGCAGCAGCAGCAATCGCAAACAATTGATCGTGGTGAATCAGATCCTTATGAGAGTCAGGAAACGCGTAAGTAACTTCATCCTCCTTGTCATCCAAAAACTGCATAGCATACAAACACATGACGGTAGATTTTGGGTCAGTCAGTTTTGATTCGGCCCGTAATATAAAGCGAACTTTACGAGAAATAGACGGTGTAGCAGACAGCGTCATAATAAAAAGAATTTTTTTTTTTTTTTTCACAGGTGAAATAAAAATTACGGAAAACGAAAAGTTTTTGAATTAGTAAGATCGTTTGAAAATCTCACAAGAGAGTAAACAACTTGGATGAATTTAACTTTATTGAAAATACAGTAAATTCAAAAACGAAGTCGTTTCACATAGGAAAGTGTACAAAGTATGAAAGCTAAAACAGAATTAAAGTGCATGAACTGGCAAACGTACGATGAATGAGAGCAAAAATGACTGTAACTTGTACAAGAGATGGACAATAGAGCGATAAGGAAGTGTAGAGCGTGAATAGACGATAAGCAGGAAAGAATAAGAAGATAAAGCGAAGAGAATCTTTTTATTTTACATGTATATATATATATATCACCAAAATTTTATGTTCACAGTTCTGAAAAAATTACCAAGTGGATAAAGCTGAAATTTTTATGAGATAGTTTTTATATTGGAGCAAGTCTGAAAAAAAGTTTTTTGCCTATCGGTTAATTAGTTTCTGAGAAAACTGGAAAACAAAAAATTCCTGGAAGTCCTTTTTCCAAGATTCTCAGAAAACGACAAAAAAGATCTGACTGAAATGTTTACGATGACTTTCCTAATGTTGGTGCAAGTTTCTTAGAAGTTTGGAGCATATTAGTTCAGTAGTTTCCAAGAAAACTGAAGAAGAAAAATTTCCGGAAAAAATGTTGCATTCACAGTTTTAAAAAAACTACCGAGCAAAATGGCTGAAATTTTTACGAAAGATAGCTATTGTATGTGAGTAGGTCTGAAAGAAGTTAGGTGCTAATTGATTAAGTAGTTCTCGATAAAACTGGAAACAAATTTCTTAACCTGAAGTCAGCAATGAAATATCGATATAAATATAGATCACTATCGATATAAATATCGAGCAAACAGGGCTTTCTAGAGAAGCACTGTTGCGATAGAATTTTTTTCCCTTACATTTGGCGTATTTTCACTCGAATGATAAAAGTGGGCACATATAGAACAAGGTAGGGAGTTTGTCAAAATCAATAAATGAACTGAAAAAATACATAAAAAGTACCTATCTAAGTGACAAAAAACAAAATATTCTTTTTCATAAAAATTATATGACATCATCAAAATAATATGCTGTGAGGTGAAAAATTTTAGCTTGTTGACACTCATCTGTAATCCATTATTCATTTTTTTCTCCTTTTATTTCTTTTTCAATCTCTTTTCTCAGTAACTCAGGGGTTAAACTAGGCACTCGTGTCTAAAAAACAGAACTAATCAAAAATTTAAAACCTGAGCTCAACATTTCTTCGTAAAATCGTACAGTGAAGTATTTTACCTAACAACCTGGCCAAAAGTCTAAAACATAAAGTTGAATAAAAATCACTTCAATCACCTTTGCCTCACTGGCGAGTGGCCACAACATTATATGATGTCAATTTAAAGTGCTCCCTATCTCAAAAGTGGCTTTTACATATAACATTCGCATAATTACCATAAAATACCATCGCTTTGTTCCTAACATAACATATATGTATAAGTATATGAACAATTAATCAAATACAAAATAATAACCTGTTTTTGGTGCATTCGTTGAAAAAAAAAAAAAAATGTACCAAATTTATTGGCTACTTGCAAAAGTTTAATGTTGCTCATTTTGCAGACTATACTCTGTTCATGTTGAGAACTGAGTGACATCAGATAGCCATTGCATCCTATTATCCACACTCGGTAATCGCTAAAATGGCTTTTGCCTTGAAAATAAATTAATTTGTACCACATACTCGGCATGTATGTTACAATGTCTGTCTGGAATGAGAAACACGAGTAGTTTTATGTAAAATTAGGATGTCCACAACTGCGTTGCACTGTGATTGCACCAAACTGGCTAGGTGATGCGACTTGAGGGAAGAGAATTGCGTAATTTGACAAGCTGGATGATGGTGCGTGCTTCGTGCGTCGACTTTTGAAAAGAAACTTCCTTAGTATAGATAAAGAGCCTCTATAAGACAAGTACATGCATATACCATTAACAGTCCAGGGACAACTATATGTAATTCTGGTAAATTAAATTTTTCATCACGTTCGTGGATTTAAATTCAATATTCCAATGAGAAATTATTTTCAATGATACAAATAATTTATTTCAAGTAATTATAATAATCCATAATTGAGAAAAATGATTTTGTGTTTTGCCACCGCTCATTAAAATAATGTCTAGATGTAAAGAAAAAATTGAAATTGGACAGAAAATGGCATATGCATCTACTGATCTTAGAGGTTCTTTAGTATTGGTAGTAAACTCGTATCGAAGCGTCTAAAATCTCTACAGGTCAACCATGTTTGATATAAACAAAAATACAGCCCGCAAGACAAATGACATTGCCAGTTCCATTGCCTCTATCTCATTCTTTAATGGTTGTTGATTTCTCCTATTTAAATTAGACTCACATGATAACTCAAAAGAAATAACAGAAAAAATGGTTAACTCGAGTTACTCCCCATATCAACTGTGTGACTTATCAATATTTATACATGTCTCTGGTAGTTTCAAAATAAACTTGGGAAACCATTCCTAAAAAAAAGAAGAAAAAAAAATATCAACCATTCAAAGTGAACAAATGAAACATCACCCACATCCATCCAATCTCGAGCAGGTAAATTTGGAAGATGCGAAGATGGCATCCAACCAGGGTTCAGGAATGATTCAGAGTGACTCAACATGGATCACTCTGTAATTACAGAATGGTTTGTTGACATTGGCATCTTCCAAATAAATTACAAAATGCGCCCCAAAAGGGAAACAAGAATTTATGAAAAAGCAAACAGGCAGTCACAAATAAACGTTACCGAAACTGAATTAAATTTGCAAAGAACAATGGAAAATTTTAACGAACAGACGTACTTTCCTTTCGCTTCCATTATCAGTTCCAAATAAGAAGGAAATTTTTTTCGAAGGCACTAAACGGCGGCCTCTGCAGAAGGTTACTGAAGTTAAACTAAATACTGTTAGACAAAATGAAAATTATATGGAAACAGGCGCACTTCGTTTCGTGTCCAATGCGTATTCCAACTTTTCCTCTTCCCTCGATTATCCTCGATGCCCAAAAATTCGATGTACTGCGGGAAAAAAATTACCTTCTAAATTTGGAACGGACTATGGTTTGAATCCTTACTGTTTCTTGCCACAATGTCCACAATGCTCTGTTTATTACAGGTGGTGATTTGCGTTTCTCTTTAAGAACAGAGTATACATCATAGGTGAGTCTCGATTCATCATTCTTGTAATAATAAAATGAAAAACCGCAACGAAAAATAAATGGGAGCGACGTT